>DWLO01002519.1:0-12398 GCA_018245335.1 Dalla quadristriga | reverse complement strand
CCCCCCACCGTGGTACCGTTGCCGCTATCGACGGGATTATAATATAATTATTATTACTAGCATTCTCGCATCATCTTTCGTAATCAATACGTATTTTATTATAATTATTCAAATAAAATGGCAATGAACTGTCTAAACTAGTCTAAAGTAATACAATCTGGGGAAAATTCCAGAACTTTCACAAACAAATTGAAAACGTATCTGATTTCAAATGCTTCTATTCATTGAACAAATATTTAACTTAAAACTATTTTGAATAAGAGCCATCTAAGACCTACCCAATTTATAATGATCTCAAATTTAATATATCTATCAAAGAAAAATATTTTTTGTGTTTTCCAATAATGAAATTTGATCCAATTTAACAGATCGATCGCATTGTATTAGGTACTTAATTTAACTTCTAGCGACCCGAATCGGCTTCGAGTAAAATGTACTCGTAACTACCTTTATAAATGTGGCGTCATTAGATTATAATACTTATTAAGTATCCGAACGATTTAGACACAGTCTCGTCACACGAATTTTTTTTTTTGCGCGTTATTTGAAATCTTAGATAGGTATTTGCAATATGATATTCATTTAAATGATATGCTGTAAATGGCAAGTTTGATCTACATTACATGTCCAACGTAACTAAAATATTTGATTGGATAAGGATTATTCAGCGATCTAAAAACACAGATTTTTTTTCCGTTTGCTGGGTTTATTAATAATTTAATTCATATGACACCTAAATATAATCAACAATCAATATAATTTTTGTATGTTTGTCTATACATAAAACATAGCCTATGGCGTAATAATGTATGGGTACCTTCCACTTACTACCCTCAACATTTTTATCAAAATCCGTTCAGCGGTTTTGGAGCCTATTCGCGACAAAAAAAAAACGCAGACAGACAGACAAAAATTCTAAAAACTATTGGTTATATTTAGGTGTCAATTATTCTTTTTAACTGTTGACAATGTTAGAAATATACTTTTTAATGTTACAAACAGACACTCCAATTTTATTTATTGCTAAGAAGATAAGATAAGAATAAAATTGTAACTGTCTAATTTTATTTCACATTGAAATTTAACTTAGGTATACTGATTAATTAGTATTATTTCAATGCGATGTTTTACAGGATTCATGCTGTAATCTTTTTTTGAACCGTAACACCGTATTAGAATGTTTGTGATTATAATATTTTCTTTTCAATAACAAATTTTATCGCTTTCATTAATAAGATTTTACTTTACTTCGCTTCCTTTCTATTTAACTTTCGTCTGTTGGGTGTCTGGAGGGGTAAAGCCTCACTCCACAACTTTATTATGTAAAAGCTTCAAAACTTTACCCTTCACAACTTGTATTTCGTTGATAGCGCCACAAAGAGACTTGAGCATACCGCGGGAGACTTCGACATGTCTCGGTAACCAGACATCCCGCGGGATCATAAAATACGAGTTCTAAGAGTAATGCAATAAGACTCATAATCATTCGAAACCAAAACAAATCCTTTGTCACCTCATTCTGTTCCGCCGGCTGGCTATTACCCCGACATGAAATACAGTTAAATGAATTACAGTGGCAAAACAGCAAACTACAAGAAAATAGAATACCTTACGATCACTAATTTAATCTAGTGGTGAGGGTAATCCTGACGCTAACGATATATTCCCTGGAGCTATCGTAGGTACGTTCCATAAGTGGCCGTTAGTAGATGCAACAGCGTGTGTGAATGTACCGAAGTATTGGGTCAAGGCCGAGAACTGCGGAATTAATATTAATAATATGTACCATATAGCCGCGCAGCTGTGTTCCAGTATGATGATGTGGCACTTGTTTGGTACTAATTTGGATAAAGATTAAGGCTCGAGGCTCGCCCTAGTCATTCGAAGTTGCAATTCGGAATGATGACCCTTCACCCTTGTACAGTCAAGGATACATGAAATATGTGTCCTCTCAGAACAGACTACAGGTCATTGCCCTACATTCTAGCCTAAAAGCGGTGGCAAGCTTCACACACCTTTTCTTTTATGTAATGAGAGTAGCAAACGGGCATACAGCCCCAACGACCACTGCTACCCATGGACATCTGTGACAAACCTCGAATAGGACTGTACGAGGGACTTTTAGTGAGTTAGTCCTGTTAGTATTAGATGTTAACAGGACTATTAGTTGGTAATTATTCGTTAGAAATAGGACTGTGGGAGTTGGGACTGTTAGTGTAAGTGATCACTAGTATTTATCTAATTATCACTGATGCGTTGCTGAGTTGTTGATGCGTTAAAGCACCCCTGAGGACTGAGGTGGTCACCTCCGGTATAAGTATAACCGGTATCCACACATTTCCGACCGAAAGACAATTGTTAAAAAACAATAAATACACGGCAGAAATTGGTGTGGCGGTGGCACCATCCCGGTAATCCGTATAAAGGTTCTACCACCTGCCAGCACCTGAAGCTTTGAGAATAATTTAGAGGACTTTCCGACATAAAGGTTTACATGCATTTTTTTACAAATAAGAAGTCTACGTCTAGGAATATGGTCACCCCAACATACAGTGGTGTGAAGTGGGGTGCATACAATACATACAATGCTTTGGCCAAGATTAAAAGGGATCATTGTCGATCCACGCCGTCCGGTACGTGCGAAATATGCGCTGGGACCGGGGGCTCTATTTTTGAATCGCTCGGCTCGATGCGAGCGTTTGATTTCGAATAATTATCTTTCGACATCGGAAATTCCGTAGTTTTGAATCGCTCGATTGCATCTCAACCACTCGTTGGGCGAGCTATAGAATAAACGTCAAATATGTGTAATTATTGTAATAATTGAGAGTATATGTAAGTGTCCATTTGTAAATTAATTTAATATATTAAATTAATTTCACAAATTATCGACGTAAGTTTCATACAACGATGAAACTTCCAACGAGCGATTCAAAAATAGACACCCAGGTAAAAGGTAAGGCATGCTCATTTCCCCTTACCGTCTTTATTTTCCGATTGATACCAGTTTCTTTAAAGCTATACAGTCCATTAATATCCAAAATCTTCCCAAAAATCCAAATTCGCACGCCCAGATAAACACGACATTTGCGTCTTCATAGAGTACAATTTAGCATAACCGAAATTGATTGTTTATTTGTTGTAACATCTTTTGTATACCAACAGTAAACATTAAACGTTTTTATTTTCTTTTCTTTCCCTTTTGAAATTTTGGTTACATGCTAAATTGAACTAAATGCAGATATAATAAGATTGTTTTTCTATGTGCTTAGCGATAACAGAAGTTCTGCTCTTTTTTCATACAAGTGAAGCTTTTGTAAACGTGACAACCTAGGTTCACCATACCTAGGTTTAAATAAACCATAATATGGACGCTTAAATAAGCGTCCATATTATTATGCTTAAATGACCAAACTCGTATTAGCGGTACAGAGAACTGCATAGTCTCACGGGGAGATTAATGTCTTTTAAGTGAGAGAAGTAAAGGGGCATCCAATGTAGCCACCGAGGCCCATTGACATCTGCAGCTAACCTCGAACAAGACTGTTCAAAGAGACTGTTAGAGTAAATCAGTCCTTTAAGTAGGTGTAAGTTACAAAAAGTCTAGTTAGTATTCGCTAGTGTCATTCTTATCCGAAGATTACATAATTGATGCACGTTTTAGTATTTGGGTAGATAAAACAAAGTACTAGCATTGTTTTGACATTGAAATTGGCATTGGCATTAGCAATTGCGTTGGCATTGGCATAGTATTGGCATTGGTATTGGCATTGGATTTGGCATTGGCATTGGCACTGGCACTGGCACTGGCACTGGCACTGGCACTGGCACTGGGACTGGCACTGGCACTGGCACTGGTACTGGCACTGGCACTGGCGCTGGCACTGGCGCTGGTGCTGGTGCTGGCACTGGCACTGACACTGGCACTGGCACTGGCACTGGAACTGGCACTGGCACTGGCACTGGCACTGGCACTGGCACTGGCACTGGCACTGGCACTGGCACTGGCACTGGCACTGGCATTGCCATTTATATTAAGTTAAAGCTTGTGTGAATTATACAATAATAAAACTATTAACTTTTCAGCCCTATCAAAAACACCACTTGATTTAAATTACACGTAACTAGGTACTCACTTGAAAACCGTTAGTCTAATAACTCTACTCCGTATACTCGTAGTTATTGATGAACACATAAATTTGGACCCACACATAAAAAAAATTGGACGTTTCCCTTTTTCACGTATGCCCTCCGCGAGGCCAAGAACAACACTGACATAACAACTGTTATGAGCTCATTTTTTGCCCACGCGTGGCTCATCTACCAGATCATCTTATGTTGGAATTACACGGCTACCGTCACTCTTTTTACACAACACGTAAAACTAAACCGCATTCTAACGAATATGGGCCAAGGAGAAAGCAGAAAACCATACTTTCAGTCATATAACATCTTAACTTTACTATGAATAATGTTCGTTTATCCAATAAACGAAAATAAAGTACATGAGATCTGATTATAGCCAGAATGACTGATTGCAGGTAGATACATAAAAAAATAAAACAAAACATGCATTACATTTAAGAAATTACCAAATTGGTCAAGAAATACCCAGCTTGTAACAAAAAAAGGAAAGAACCGTGTTTATATCGCGCATTACGTTTCAGAAAACGTCTAGTATTCCCAACCTCGACTTAAGCGTCATCAAGTACATTTGCCATGTTATTAAAAGTACCTATGCAATATTTTATCAGAATATTTAAAAATAAAATAAGTAAGGACATTAAATAATTAAAACATAATCAAAATTACCAGACTACAAACAGCACTTCACTGAAAATAAAAAAACAACGCTTTATGCGTTTGAAGGTGGTATGGTATTACTAATAAGTAATTAAGTAAATAAGTAAGTAATACTTGATTTTACGGTGAAGAAAAAATTTGTTGGGAAACTGAAAATTTTCCATGATTTTCCTTAAGGGCGGAATCTGCCGATTCGCACTTGACAGGGACAGCTTGAGGGCGTAAACACTTCTAATTTTGCGAGGAGACCCGTGGTGGTGGATATGGGTTGAAGAAGAAACGGACACAACGAAACTAACAACATTTAAGTCCACCCTTTGTGATCCCTAGATAAGGTTATGCATTAAAGTGCGAAAAAAAAAAACATAGTATTATTTCCCAGCCCAATGGCAATGATATTATTATATCCATCATTAGATTGGTATTTAAAAGTCCAGTGCTAGTCATAGGCGAAAATTAATTGAAAATAGGTTCTAACTCGTAGCAGACACGAGGAATGATCGCTCTATCGAAATACTTGAATAAGGGGACCTTTCTATTTGTGCAGACAGGTAGTGTGGGTGGTGGGTGAAGGAGGAAAGGGGGTATGTCTGAGCCCCGGGAACGCTCGAGTGGTCTGCTTAAATTTGTTCGATGGAATTATTAGTTGCAACGACGTTTTAGATGAGCGAATAAACACGGTGTAATTTTCACAGTGATTCATTAGATGATTTCATTAGAGATTAGTGGACAAGTGCTCGTAACTCTTGTTAAGGAAAAACTGTACGAAACTGTTGCTTTTCACAAAACTTAATTTCTTACATCTGACCGGTCCCATTTATAATATTAACACATTCATTCAAGCGGATGAACGGTTTTACAGTCCGGTAGGTGCTATATTTTAGTTATCTACCTTTCCTCCATTAGGTTTCTTTCTTGTTACTGTCGCCGACGCCTAAACCACATGAAATATGAAGTTTTTTAACGATACGTGTGAGTGTTGTTGCAAAGAGATTGTTAAGTAAAGTTAAAATCTGATTTCACGACGATTCTATTCCTTATTTGTAAGCGAGTTAAGTCCACTCTATGACATCTTAAATTCCACTCCAGTACTGTTAATATAATGTACGTCTACAACCCATACTAAGATAAGTTTTAACAGAGAAGCGGTAAAAGGAAAAAGTAAAGAGGAAACAGGACAAAGTTTAAAATGTATACGTGATCCAGACTGGTAAGAATTTTATCAATAGATCGCAAACATCTTGCCAGGCTGGCAGGTCAAAGATCCCGAAAATTCTAATAGAATCGAGGGATGCCACGCCAAATAAACAAAGCGTAAGGCATCGTACACACTATAGGGGCCTGAGACTTGAATAGTTAGAAATTATAAGGCATGAGATGACCTCTAGTGTTACAATGCTAAATTAACAAACTGAAGTTCCAACTTTATTTTACTGCGTATTTTTTTAACTTACATAATTAGACATTTAGTCATGATTTATGTCAACTGGTTGACAACTCGATCGAGGCAACGTGACAGGTTATAACGAATGGTCCAGGAGGGTTGGAAAGGTATATAAGTAAGACGTCTGGTCATTCGAAAGGCCCACTTTGTGATTGACCGTCGTAGAGTCTACTTACCCTGATAGTGATGATGCCCTGTTTTGGGGCGAAGCTTGTGAGTATCAACGTATCTGTGACCAAGTACTTATTACCTTGAACGGTATTCCATTGATGGTAGTACTGTATCTGTACGCAATGCGACTTATACTCCGTATATCTAAAAGATCGTAAATTCGATGTGAATGCTCCCTCGACCTTGAGTTTGCGTCTTCTAATAAAACATTACGTTACTCGAACTTCTACAGACAGATCTAACATTATGCTGCGTACCCAAACGCTCTGTGTCCTATAGACAACATAAGTACACAAAGTATTTGAACTCTAAATAATATTATACCATTTATTTATATCAACATTTACAAGTATATTAATGAAATTGAAGTGTGCTTGTGATTTCAGATTGAAGATCAATGTTTATGTGGAATATATTTTGCTATTCATATGATACCTAATGATAATGAATTGTTTTAACCTTTAATTAAGTAGCTACGGTACGCTGACACATGGGCGACAGTGATTGGTGGAACCTCATGCTCGTTTTTTAATAAATTAAGGATACTTACTTATTTAACAAAATGCGTGTAGTTCGCTCTAGGCCTCCTCAGTTGTGAAGAGAGACCCGTGCCCCGCAGGGGGTCACTTTGGATGGCAGCCACTAATAAAAATAATAATGAAACTGTAAATGTTTGTTTTTTACATCATCATAATCTATATATTCTTGGTCCGTTTAATTTTTGGTACACGCGATTTGGTCGTGTTCCACATTTGGCGGGAACACAGTGACTGGCTCTCCCTAGAGAAACAGAGAATGCAGGTGCAGGAAACGCATGCATATGTCATGTCTTTTTAACCACCGCTCACCCCAATCAAACAACATTATTGAGGTCGTGTCCATTCTGCCGCGATTTTTTGCATTACGATCGGAATAAACGTGTATATGCTGGATGCCCCTTCTGGCCGGGGATTGTTCAGGGCCGAAGTTTGCCGACAAAATTATTCGCGTTATGCTTGCAGTGGCAACTAAACAAATTTGCACCCAATTAACGTGTCTAAATACGGAAATACTGGAAACCTTACCAATAAATAGAATTGGGGTGTCGGTCTGTAGTATTAACATAAAGGTCAATAGTTAAATTGAATATGCTATTTATATGACACGTAAACATAATCGACTGTTTTTAGAATTATTAGACGACACGGTGGCGCAATGATCAGTGAACCTGACTGAAGAGCCGAGCCCCGAGAGCCGACGCCTCGCACTAGGATTCTCTATGTTGCGGGTGGCGGACACACACGTAAAAACAACACATACCCGAGTGGAAACATCTATCTGCCAAATAAATGTCTGCCCCGGCCGGGGATCGAACCCGGGACCCATAGTTCGTCAGTCAGGGTCACTAACCAACGCGCCACGGAGTCGTCATATGCGTCACATGCGAACATAGGACTCCGTATAATTCCTTTTTATTTTATTTTATTAAACTTAAGCAAAGCTTAAAAAAAAAAACCGTTCTGTAATCCTGCATGTTTTTGTGTATTATAGACTTATAGGGTTAGGAGAAACAAAGATTTTGTCACTCTTATTCTTTTCTTTTCTTTTTATTTTCAATGTACAGGGCTTCACTTAAATTTTATGAAAGTAAGTAAAGGTGTCAAGTATTCCTAGATTATGTCACGCATGCAGGCATGACATAATCTAAACAACACATTATGAAAATAGGACATGTTGGAGTACTGTCGATTACATTCGCCCTTGTAATTTTGAAACACCATTTCTTATTCGCAATAAGAAGCCCGTTTCTCCGCTTAACTGAATTTTAATGGGCGCTCTTAATTTATAGGCATTCGGCATTTCTTATTACTTCCTCCCTGTTAAGGGAAAAAAATTGGGGCCACGCCAGTGGTATGCCACTAGATTTGGATGTTTTTCATGAAAAATTTGGAACCTAGTTAATAGATAATGCCGGTTACACTTATACCAGAGGCAACCACCGCAGTTTTCAGGGGACGCGAGGCATCTGTGACCAGCTTCGAATAGGACAACTGATAATTATTATTGCCTATTTATTTCGTATCTATCTATCTTTACCTATATACAAGGTGTACCCTACCATTTTTGTCTTGTACTGTCGTTTCAGTATTTCTACCCAAAGGTTGTCTGGAAGATCGCCTAGCAATAAGACCGCCTTTTGTATAAATTCTATTAGCTATTCATTTATTTTTTTACTGTATTTGTTTTTGGTGCACAGTAAAGAATATTTGAACTGTATTGTATTGTATTGACTACTTACGATTACATTACTAATATTTACTAACAGGACTAACTAACTTACGCGTGCCTTCGCGTGCCTTCGTACGACATGAACTAAAGCCATTGCCTACGCCCTTCTGTTTTCTGTTTTGTGTAACGTATCTCTTGGTGTCAAATGGCGTACAATAAAGAATTTTTGTATTGTATTGTAAAGGCGGCGGCTGTCATGGTATGCCGTCGAAGGACATGAACTAACAGGCCGCGGCTGCCGTCGCGTGCCGTCGAACGACATAAACTATAAGCGGCGGCTGTCGTCGCATGCCGTCAAACGACATGAACTACACTCAACGGCAGCCATCGCCCGCATTTGATGCGGTTGACGGCAGCCGTTGACCATTTGCAGTCACGTGTGTATAAGCCATTAGTCCTTATATTCTCAAGGAATAAGTGTCACGTGTAAATTTTGGAATAAGCACCCTTCTGAGGCTTTGTCGATGAACATTTGGCAAAAATATTTTTTTCCGGGTCGGGTCAAACAATAATTTAAAAAGGCGCCGTAACAAAATACCGCTCCATCCTAAAATGAGCCCCGATCCGGCACGGCCTACGTAACAGGCATTAATTTAGCTATTTATAGTTTACAAAACGCGAGTAAATAGTAGTTATTAGTGCACTTTACTATTAGAGTACCAGGCGCGCATAACGGAGTGAGGGTCGGCATCGGCATAGCCGCGAGCGAGCCAATCAGAGTTATTAAAGGCTGGCCGTAGTCCGCCAGATCCCATCTTATCTCCGGGGATTATTGTAGCTTGCCAGCCGAGATGTAATAAAACATAATGAAAATCTTGCTCAGCTTGAAAGCTAAGAACGATGCTTCAAAATGAGGGGAACAGAAGTCAACTGTAGCGTTCGTAATAGTTTGTGATGTTGGAAGACTTTACAGTGTAATATAAAACATTTTTTAACGTTATACTCACATCTACGTACAATTTCTGTTACAACAGCCGATATTAAGCACTTAGTTTTGCAGACCTATTAATAAAGGCAAGGGTCAAATCCATTAAAACCTCACCCTTGATTTCCAACAAGTATCAACCGAGAAACGTGACTTCCGAATCTTGGAAGCGTTGAAGATTAAGCACTTTGACTAATTAAATGTCCAGACGGAACATTCGAATCAAAAAGTTGAACGCGAATCGGCGTCAGTCTAGCTGTAACGCTGCTAGAGGGTCCGAATGTGCGATGGCGCACACATTAAAAAAATTGTAATGAGACTGATGTAGGGGTAATTAAACAATTTTGGTTTGCATATGTAGTCCCCTTTTCGGAATCGTATACTCTAACTAGACATTGTATGAAATCTTTGATTAGACAATAATTACAATTACTTGCCCCATCCATATGCTCTAGTTATAAATTATGGTAAAGTTATAAAATATAAAAAAATTCCTTCCTATCATATTAGACTTTATTTTAGTCCTTCATATTAAATGTGTTCACCCTGCGTAACCTTTTCTTCTATTATGTCCCCGACCTAAAGGTTGTCTGGAAAATATCGCCATAAAACAACACAATTTAATACCCAAGTCACTAGTACAAACATATATCTGCCAAATAAATGTCTGCCACGACCGGGGTTCGCACCCGGGACACATATAGTCAGTCAGGGTCACTGACCAACGTGCTACAAAGTGCATTTTTTCCCAAATAGTGTCTAAGATTGGATTTCACTGTAAGGTAGTGTTGAAAATAATAACAATAGGGCGTCAGTTCAATTTCGCAAGAAGTGGAAGAAACCGCACGAGACCTACACTTATTAAAATTGGGTTTCTACGAACGGATCGTGTAATTTATCACACTGCCGCTCGGTCCCTCGACATTTTCTTTTCCGTTCCACCGTGTGCATAGACAAATATAAAAATATACAGCCCTACGTTATAGTCCTTTAAATTAAAAACGTTTGAATGCTTAAAGAAATTCCATCTCAATTAAAAATTTCAGCTTTCGTTTCGTTCCACAACTATTTTATCCAAACAGTTTGAAAGGTTCAAAAGTATACTGAATCAGCAGGGCTGTCAACCAATTAGTGTTACGACGTGGAATACTAATTTAGTCACTTGAGTAGACACGTGAAATTAAATGGACCGTTCTGAGATAAAGGGGCGTTAATTGACTGTCTTTGTGTGAGTTAGACAGCTCTTGTTACTTGATACGTAGACTTGCTTGTACAATGTTCTTTTACAGTGTCATTGTTAATTATACGATTTGTTTTAATACTACCACAGTGTTACTGGATTAATTGACTGTACTTACTCAGGCAAGGCATGGAACTAGCCAACCAAAGTGTACTTGTATGTATGTATGGATATATAGGTAGGTATATATATTTTTATTTATCTATATTTATTTATTTTAGAAAAAATTATAATTTGACGACTCCGTGGCGCGTTGGTTAGTGACCCCGACTGACGAGCTGTAGATCCCGTTCGATCCCCTTTCGGGGCAGACATTTATTTGGCAGATAAATGTTTGTACTCAGGTCGTGGGCGTTAAACATGTGTGGTATCCTGTGTGTGTCCGCCACCCACAACACAGGAAATCCTACTGCGGGGGTGAGTGTAAGCGTTTGTTTATTATTTAATTATAATTATATCAGTAGGTGTATATTCTTTTTCTTGTATCAAGCGCCTGCCATGTCTCATCATCATTAGGGTGGACTAGTATAGAAAGCCATTAAGCCTTTTTTTAATTTAACAATAAAAGATAAAATAATGATACTTACTGATTACCATTATTATGTGGTATATGGTAGTATTTTGGTATAGAAAATTGTGTGGTATATGTAATCCTTTCGGCGCGTTTTGAGTTAACAAAAAATTAGGAATGTAATAGATGACCAATAAGCGTATCGTCAGATGAGAATCAATGAAAGATTTCAAGCGATTGCTTTACTTGCTCTTTGCGTCAAGGGTCGGTTCCGTCAATCCATTGGTACTTCGATAGGCATCACAAATATTTGATTATTCATGAGATTATGTAGAAACTTATCATTTATAAGAGAAATTTCTCGCAAGCAGACATGAAACGGACTGTGTCCAATCGATACGGAGAATATTGTCAACTCTGTCAGTTAACAGCAGTCCGCTTTTCATTTTATTTTCGGTTAGTCCGTTCCTAGTTGCTAGGTAAGTTGCTAGTAGTAGTTACAGTTCTGTTAGAGGTTGGTCGGACATTCAGGCATTATCACGGATAACATTCGATAAAATAAATAAAATACAGGGGACTAGTTAGATAGACAAAAAGTTAATACACATACACATTTTCTCACAAACATGCATGCACATAACAATTTACTAAGAATTAAATTGTAAATCAATTGCCTTATTGTCTACAAAAATGCTATAGTTTATCTAATGGAAGAGGCTAGACCCCATAAAACAGGGAATCCAAGTATGGGACTTATAGACAAGAATAATATCGCAATGTTTTTTTTAATTAAATGAATTATGAACGTTCAAAGAATACAGTGTCAATATAATATAGTAGCGCCACTTATATGAATAACCATCTTTACTGTCATTTTATTAGTTTTTTTACTTCCATAAATAAATAGAATCAGAACGACAGAGTACTAAGATGTGTAAGATTATTTTAAAAGAATTGCGATGAGCTGCGATGAGCTGGTGAAGAGAACTTTCAGCATTGAGCCTAACAGTCATGAAGTAATTATGTATGTAATAGT
>DWLO01002518.1:0-12399 GCA_018245335.1 Dalla quadristriga | reverse complement strand
CACTACACGTAGGAAAAAACAAACAGAATAGCACAGGATGAGAATGGTTCAATGGCGCTACTTTTTTCTTACAAATTTTGTTCCCGTTATAAAATGTTATCCGAGAAACTATTTCAAGACACGGAACGTTGTAGCTTTTGTGTTGGCCGCTACCATGCAATCAGCGTCCTTTTATCGCACCTTAGGTCGCACCCGCTTAAGCTTCAGTGGACTTTGACCCTGCATAAACAGGAATCGATAGGAAAAGGAAGGATAAAAACAACGAATGATGAGATATAAATTTATCATGATACATTTAAAACTATATAAAATAACATAGGTCTAAACATTATTCATGTCATTTTGGTTGTTAACACTGAAGTGTTTTGATAAAATGTCTATATTTACAATTTTTTTAATTTTAAATTGATTATCCTAAAAATGTCGTTACATCATTTGTACAAGAAATATACTTACAATATATTACAGTATCAAGCCTCTGAATGAAAAACATTCCATTGAAATCTCATAGCTGATCGCATGCTCTCTTGTGCCTCTATTTACAGGAGAAGTAACGGGAGTGAAGTTGTGTGGTCTGCCCACAACTCCACTCCGGAGCATTATTTTAAATTTCTGTATATGTATAGGTACTATAACAGCAAGTAATACTCATCAAGAGAAAATTGCTCTAGACTGCCATAGCGTGACACCAGGATGAAGTGAAGGTAGATAATACTAGAATTAATGCCACGGTTTGAGAGACTGATAAAGGATAAGTCTATCATAGATAGTAGTCCCCTTGGAATTGAAAGGTAAACAGAGTTAAGGTAAAGCATATAAGCATATTCGCATCAATGAAATACTTGGTAAGTAATGGATAATCTACCTATTAGAATTATTTCAAATATTTGATCTTCCCATCACCTGTCCTAAGAAACTGTCTCGGGGCATGGTTGTGGTCATTCGATAGGAACACGATCTCTCCAGCCCGGCCTATTCTCAACTTCGCCTTGCATTCGGGATGATTTGTCGAACAGAGGTAGCTGTACAAACTGGACTTAGCATATGTGTACCCATTGACTACAAGCATTTCTTTTCCCTTCCGAGATATTATTACTTCATAATGAAATTCTGGAATCAACGATCAAATTTTAATAAAAAATTTCAAGCTAAAATATTTCCTACTCATTACCATAAGAAATAAAGAGCGTGACCAGAATCTTAAGTATTTATGGGAAGGGATGGACAAGTAGAGGAAAACCAAGAAAAAGATGGTAGGGTAGTGATAAAACATAGAGATGCAAAATCAAATGTGCCGACCACAAGTATTGGAAGAAGGAAGAAGTGAAAAAAAGTGTGCCTTCAGCCCTATTGTTATTAATTCAGACAATGTGTATTTTCTTATGAAAAGAGTGAAACCAGGCCTTTTGTACTGCTTTGCAATTCTTGACAACTACTTTCAAAAGTCAAGTGTGGTTAAAATAATTATATAATAATTAAGCTTGTAAAATGGGTATTTATTAAGAAATATAACATAAAATCTTTTATAAATAATATACTTAATAGATAAAAAGTTATCATAATATAGTTATTGAAAATCACAACTTATTATATTGCCTACAGTGATAGTGTTTCTTACAGATAGATTATTTGATTGAGGAGATATTTTATTCATTTACTATCTTAAGATAGCGATAGCCATTTTTTCTTTTCATGTAAATAATATTTTATATTATTTCAGCACGACGTTTTCTTTTTGTTTATTCATATTTAAGAATTCTAGAACCTTCATATTCTTTTGGGTAGGTTTGTGTTTTTCATTATTCATTCAAAAACACATGAATTGACATTACATCGCAACAGACACCACAATTTACGTCAACAGACACTCATTGTAATACTCGTGCTCAACTTACATTAATTTAATAACGAACATAATAGACACTTCCTTCGTGCTTCCTCTTCATCATATTTTTCGGTTCATGATTGTGGTCATTAGAAATATGGATTATACAGCCATCGTGGAGCTTCAACTTGGCTTTGCATTTCGGATGGTTAGTTGAGCAAATCCAACTATGCAATCCAGATTTTGCATACGTGTAACCCTCGACTAACAATAAGTCTCTGCCTCTTTGAGATTTTACGACTTCGTAGTGCATAACTGTAAAAATATATTTAGAAATAATAAATGAATTATTAAACAAATTACATCTTAATCTAATTGTAATGAATAGATAAGATCCAAACTTTATATGCCATCTGGTTCGTTCATTGGTGAGTCTTCGGAAATACACAGCTACCCTAAATGGCACGAGTCCGTAGCGGTTTCACATCCACTTTGGATCAGCAGTCGATTTGAGGTCTTTCTTCCTAATATATCGTCCTTCAATTAAACTATTTGATGTAGGTATAATGTAGTATTTGCTCATCTACGGAGCTTCATACCCTAATTCCCTACACTTGTCTCTAACAACTAACTATGGAAGCGATTAAACGAAGGTCAGGAATTTCAAGCAGTAAGTAGTGGGCCGTAGAACTGTATAAATAATGCAACCAAATAATTGATTACATATTTACCTAAACATAATAAAATATATAAAAGCAAATTGTGTCTTAAGGTTTCTCAGTTTTCAACGACTAGAGATCAACTGAATCTGGAATACTCCAACGAGACGATCCAGTGGTTCTCCACTGTGATTTTTTCCTAAAAAAGATTGACAAAATATTTACCTAAATGTCAGATTCCTATTAATATCCTGAACGTTGATTGTGTCTAATTCTTAGTACGCCGGTTCCAAAACCTTGGTGGGTGTTGGTGAGTCTTACTCATTAACCCGTTTGCTATGGAGAAGAGCGTGCCATTATTGAGCACCACCTTAATTTTACAACGGGGATAGTGAGTACACACCCAGCGAGTGGCTGTGGACTTCGAGAATGTGTATCCATCCACGCACAGAAGATCTTTCCCTCGTTTTGACTGTACAAATCCGTAACGCGTTATTTCTGAAAGCGGAACACGCGGATATAATAAGTAATTAATAACAGCGTAGGCACTACTAGCATTTACTTGATAGTATTTAAGTTTGGCATACTTGTTTACACTAGTAATCGCATAAGTTTAAAATGTGTCACAAGATGAAGAAAACCAAAGGTAGGATAACTAAAAAAGTCTTTATTTATCCATTGATATATAATTAAAATTATACATATTATAATACAAAATTCCTTGACCAGCAACAACCGATTTTATTTAGGTACTTGCAGTTGTGATAAGACTAAGGTTAAAAATGAATCATCGAAAATTATATGCCGTGGTAGTAGCTTTTAATGGTCAGTTGTTCGACTAAGTGTTAAAAAGTATAGCTGAGAAATTCCTACACCTGTATAAAACCTGTATACAGTTCTAACTTCCATCAGAAATGTGTCATACTAGTCACTTGTGATTATCGTGAAGGCAATTTCATGTTTCGATCGGATTGGTGTGGTTAATGCCAGCAGCACGCTAATACCAGAGGTGATCTTAGTCCATATAGCACCTACCTAGTGACCTACTTTGATAGGCTTCAGAGGTTAGGTGACAAGTTCAAAGAATTGTTTTACATTCGTTTGTGGAACATAATTTAGGTTCACGATGATATCTTGAAGTAAGCTCCCGTCGGAGTAACAGCATATTTCGGTGGTTTGTGGTTATGGATACATTTGTCCTTGGTAACGATGGATCCAACTGCATCCAACTTCACCCTAGCTCTACACCCTTGATCTTTTTTAGAACAGTAATAGTTAAGAGATTTACTATGCTTAGAGAAAGTGTAACCTTGAAACATTAACAAATGGCCACCATGCCGAGTCTCGATGAAATGGTAATTGCGAACAGCTGAAAAAATCGAATCTTTTTAGTGAGTAATTTATGATGTACTGACACACCTGGTAGCAATATAGTAAAACATGAATCCTATCGTTGGAACGGGGAAATCTTTAAAGATTTTCCTACACAATAATAATATATAATAATAAAATATAATTAACCACTAAAACTCAACAGCTATCCAGAGCAAATCAATGGGGACACTCCGTGATATCCTAGACCTCCAAGAAGACATGGAATACTACCTAAAGGTTTACTTGCTTACCCTAAGATTTTTTGTGATCAATATAGACATAGACTTAAGAAGATTAAATTGAATTATGAAAGAAGTAAAACAAAAAATATACTGAATGGTAATTTATCTTCTTTATAATATAATATTCACCTGTGTTACAATATCTGATTCTAACATCAAACGTGTTAATCAAACATAACATCCTGAAAAGGTCGATATTTTTCTACTCACATTACTTTTGAAAACAGACCGCTAGAAGTAACAGTGTAATTGGGAGGTGGGTGTACATGTTCATTTTTCATCTCCAGGATACGGTCATAACGGTCCACTTTGACGCTACATTTGCAGTGGATGCCTGTTGCTTGCTTTTTGGAGCAATAGTACATGTTGCTCTTCTGATTGTTCTTGGAAAATGTGTAGCCGTTGCACATGAGTAATGTCTTTCTTCGGGTGGTACGGATAAACATATAATTATCTGAAATCCATGACACTACTTTAAAAATCATAATGTAGTTCTTCATCACAAATTTCACTGAATTGCAAGCGCATTTTCAATATTTTTTAGACAATGAATAGTAGAATAAAGCGTCAATTTCCCCTAAAATAAAATGTAGTACACCATCTAATTATATATTGCCATAAACATTGGCTTATTATACACATGTGATATCATAGATAGTAA
The DNA here is from genome assembly GCA_018245335.1 of Dalla quadristriga. NCBI lineage: Eukaryota > Metazoa > Arthropoda > Insecta > Lepidoptera > Hesperiidae > Dalla > Dalla quadristriga. The sequence goes on along the minus strand of DWLO01002518.1, from coordinate 7,638 downwards.
CGATCGCAGTAGTTTTGAGGCACCAAATATTGCTTTACACTGAGGTTGTATGAGGATGGTACTGTTTTATTTACTTTATTAAGTTATTAAAATCTTGTTGCACTTTTGATTGTATCTCAATGCTGTCCTTTCCGCTATACCCTAGAGGCGTGTCGTCTGGGCACATAGATACATCCTAAAAAATTTTATGATAATTTACCATTGATATTCATTATGTTTTCTATCAGACCAAAGAGAGCCATTCGGAATTCCATGTTTACATTTCCCTGATACTGCCGACCCCATTAACACGTATCGCAATATTTCTGTTTCTAGGTATTTTGCGGAACCACATAAGTATTTACAAGACCACAGGATTCCACATTCATCCATCGCCTGCAACAAGCCGTTATAGTTTAGGGTATAGAAAGCTTTTAAAAATCTATAAGTAAGGCCATGGTTTCTGTACTTTTCTTAGCTTTGAGCCTATATAGGAATTACGTTAAAGTTGTACGAAAATTTTACAGAAAAGTTCCAATATATTTCCTTTAATATTTAGTTAATTATGCTTAACATATCTATCGGTATATTATTATCATCATGTAGATACAATTTATGTGAATTCTCGTAAAAGACCATGTGGAAAATCACAAAATCAAACAAAAAAAGTATTTGTATAGATAGATACTTTATTAAATGATCGATATACATATCCTGTAGATGTATGACGACTTCTCGCCATTTGACAAGAGTTAGAGCTACGTGGATCCTCACATTACGGAAGTATGACAAGGATAATTATGACAAAAATATAATTTATTTCTGATTTGAGTCCATATTTGTAAATACTAATAAAATAAATAATGATAACTTATGACTAATGTTAGTAATAGACCAATAGCTTTTATTTCACACATAACTATTTAATACTGATTGGATTCAAGGCATGACGGCCTCATATGTAACGCGGTCCAATGTTTCAGTATAGGACCGCTGACCGTCTAACCTCTCCGTCATAGTATATGTACTATGCCAGAGTCAACAGAATACCATAGTATTCTGTTGACGCTGGCGCGCACTCTCCGCCCCGGCGATGCGACTCGTATGTGCATAATAGCGTGAAAACCATTAATAAGCTCTTTCACGGCCATACCCGAGGCAATGCAGTGCCGGGGCAGCCCCATAAGCACCCTGAACGAGTTATTATATTGAACACGCAGGACACTGTTATCCCTTTTGTAAGACTACTGGTGTAAAATTCAAGTGTTCATCAAGCATACTGTCAATGAAGGTGTCCAACGATATGGGTGTAATTCCTATAATCATACCCATATTTTTGGAAACCATCATTGACAGGAACCTGGTGGTACCTATACCACCGGGTTCCTCATCATCTCCTCAGGCAGATATGAGTGACATATACAGGCAGTAAATAGCACTAAGTACACGGTACATCTCATTACCTGCTGCATGTTCTCTATACTAAACGAGCGTGTTATGGCGCTTACTGCTGCCTCCAACTCCTCAACAGTAAACGCCATATATCTACCTAAGGCTGATTCCTTTCTGAGGGACGATGGCTCCCCCGATAGCATCAGCAATTAAACTCATGAAAATTTAATAGTTTCTAAATAGCTCGGCAGTCGCATTTGGCTTGCTGCAACGTCCACACTCACAGGTAAGCTCCACCGACGACCGAACTTGGTCTGTTGCCAGGCTTTCCCAAACTGCTTATTCAAAACATCAGATAAATATACGAGCTCCAAGTTAGGAGAACCGAAGCACGACCACTTCCCAGGCACGATCACCTGGCCTGGATGGAGACCTCCCTTTGCTAAAGATGCTTCTCACGAACTTTTGTAAACAGGCCGCTAGCAGTGATAACATAATTGGGACGTGGGTGTGTATGTTCATTCTTCACCGTAACAAGCATTCCGCCAGTGCCGTCCACCTTGATGCTAGCCTTGCAGTTGAGGTGTTTGCTCGAGCAATAGAACAAGTGCCTCGCTTTATTGTTCTGAGAGAAAGTATAGCCTTTGTACATGAGCAATACATTTCCCTGCGTAGTACGAATGAACATGCAATCATCTGTAATTAATTATAATCCTATAAAGCACACATGTATCGCTTAGCCACGTTAGATTGTTTTTGATTAATAAAAAATTTTTTTTTATAGAAAATATTAAGAATGTAATGAAAGAAAATATCGATCAAGACAACAAAAAATCAACAAACTGTAGGGGTTGATCATCATCATCCACAACCCATCACCGTCCCACTGACCACGGGTCTCCTCTCAGAATGAGAAGGGTGTAGGCCATATACCACCACGGAGGCCAAGTGCGGATTGGCGACTTCACATGCCTTTGAGAATATTACGGAGAACTCTCGGGCCATAAAGGTTACCACACTATGTTTTCCTTTAACTTTTAAGCAACCTATTACTATTAACACACATTAGATACCTAATAGTTTTGACACCGAGGTAATTCCTTGCATTCATCCAACAGCCATTAAAGATCCACTCCTGGACATAGGCCTCCCATAATCGAGGCCAGTCCGACCGGTCCTGTGGTTTCTCGCTGAATTCAGGTCATGAGTCCACCTTGACCTGGGGTTACCTTGTGCTAATTATGGTAAGTTTTTTAGTAAGCGGTAGGTAGGTACTTACAAAAATCAGTTTTTTTTAGCTCTTTATTACATAACATTATAATTACTTCTGAATACACGTGATACAGGTACAGACACATGTACTTTTAAAGCATTTAGTTAGGTTAACAATATTTCTATACAAATAAATAAGCTATTTAAACAGATTGTGACAATTTAATGACTATGTGACAAATGGCAAAAAAGGCGAAAAAAATTATTGCCAATTTATTCTATCAAAAATTAGGTATCTAAAATTTAAAAATGTCTTAATTATCCGTAATTTTATTGTCAACAATGATACCGAAGGACATTTTCCAAAAGTCTACCTACACTTTTATAATCGTTGAAAAAGTTAGAATGTTCGCGCGAGATAGATGCGAAATGTGAGAGACTCTTAATAGCGTATAACTTGACCGTCCTTTGATCTGTAAGTATTCTTGGGGGGATGGTTATGACCGTCCGAGACGTAGGACACGATATTGTCTTGTAGCACGACTCGCGTTTTACAGTTAGGGTAGTACGAACACACCCAGCGGGTGGACGTGGACTTTGAGAATGTGTATCCATCCACCAACAAAAGGTCCCTTCCTCGCTGAGACTTCATGATTTCGTATGTGATATCTGGAAGCGGTACAAAGAAATAAATCACATGCACAACAGCAGGACAGAATTGCGTACTAGCGCGGCCGTTTGACTCTTTCCCCGACACCTATTCGCTGAGGTATTGAACTGATGCGTGACGTGGAAGTTAATGTCGCTTTTTTACTTAGTAATATTATTTTTTCCTTACCAATGGGCAGTTGGCATCGTTCGTTTATTACCTATCTAACAAAAACAATATCAATTAGCGATAATATGAACATCATTAGATTTTCAATAATACAGAAACGTACAATGATATACTATGAGCTTGATATGCCAATGCTTATAGTCCGGTCTCTACTTCATACTAACTACTAACGAATACTAACCAACTTATTGTATAGTAAAAATGTAAAAGTATTGTACGGTGCTGCCATTGTACCTCATATAATGTTCTAAGAAACTAACTCTCTGATGCATATTTATGTAGTATTTTATTTGACGAAATGAACGGGTACTTACCAAATATTTATTGAGTGTCTTTGTCAAAACTAGACAATCTTAAACTGATGAAGGATATATAATATAATTGAAAAAATGAATAATAGTGAAGTTCATTAGTCGCAAAGTGCTAATAAAATTCATGAATATTTATTTATAAGTTGGCGTGCTTATTAAAGGAATAAAGAATATAATAAAGAAAAGGGAATCTTAATTGTATAACAAAATACAATATATATTTTTATGTCAATGTTGTTAAAGGCAATAACGTAATAACTATTGATAAAAAAGACAGAATTTTTACACGAATTTTGAGTTGTCTTAAATTACATAATTTACAACACTGGTTCTGTTTAAATATTCATTTGAGTTTATTTAGGCAACAATTCACATTTAAATTTATTGATCTGCAGTCTACAGCCCTTTACTTCGTATGCCTCTGAGTGTCCTGCTCTTAATTCACCATTCAGCGGATACTTATCCGTGATCCCGGCATACAGGTTTACCACCCTCACTACCATCCTGGTCCTCTCCGCCATACTGGCCTTTAAAGCATCACCTAGCTGTTGTGGAATGAGTTTCCTTCCGAAGCTTTCCCGAAGCTACGACATGAGGCTCTTCAAAAAAGTTGCAAAAAGAGTTCGCGATGGCGAAGCCTTTTTATTATACGCGTACACGTGTTCTAGCTTCCATTTATTAATCGTTAATCGGATATCTTGACGTAGATTCCTGACTGCGTGATAACATATTTGGGTGGTTGATGATTGTGACGACATTTATCTTTAAAGACAATAAGCCTGTCATCGTCCATTTTCAGCCTCGCTTTGCACCCTTGGTTCTTCTTAGAGCAGTAGTAGTTTTGGGACTTATTGTGCTTAGCGAACGTATAATCTTGATACATTAACAAAGTGTTACCCTGAGTATTCTTGATAAAATGATACTCGTTATTAAAAACTGAAAAAACGGATTAAATTTATTCATTTGTTCTTTACGTAACGCCTTACACTAAAGGTATTAACGGTGGACTTAATAGTAGATAACTCTTAGGTGAGAAATTGGGAAATTTTTTACGAGTGAATTGGAATTGCAGTCTTCTAAAAAAGCTACAACAATTTCAACTCATGTATTTACTTACAGAAAACTTGTTCACTTACTAGATATTTAGGTACTTAATGAAATAAAACAGGCAGATAATTATGTTTGTCGTATTTTATTAAAATCAAATAAATCAAAGACTGACGGGCAAGCGAAGCAAACCTAGCGCCGGAGGTTTCTTATCTTTGTCGATCAGTTAGCACACTAGCCGCAGGGCTATGATCGTTTCAAGCTTCAGCATTCAATCAACACGTGATGACGCGAGAGATCAAAATTTTACTCTTATCACCGGATGACGGTAAACCTACGATACAACCCACGTGATGATCACCAAATCAAGTCCGAAGCCCATGCAACAACAAAATGAAATTTAATCATATTTGAGATCAATCATATATCTTCAGAGGAAAACCTCTAGGTAGTGCGTTCTTCTCTTGATATTCAAACACTTTTCTGTCAAGCTGTCCGTGGTATTCGATTTGGTCGTAGTTTGTACTTATTTGAATGCATTTTTATCGTTTTTTTTAGTTCATCAATGGTTTAGGACCCTCATAGTTCATGCGCCGCACGACGAATTAGCATGTACATCCCATTGGAAGTAACCTTATACTGCGGGGGAGGGTGTGTATGTTCGTTTCTTAACACCAGCATACACCCGTCACAGTCAACTTTGATGCTACACCTGCAGCTGTAGTTCTTACTGGAGCAGTAATAGATGCTCCTCGAACGGTTGCTCTGTGAGAAGGTGTACCCATTGTACATAAGCAAAACGTTCCCTCTAACTGTACGAATGTATGTAAAATCTGTAATCCACGACAATTATTAACTTTAGATCGTTGAACTCAATCTGGTAAGAGGATAGGTAGAACCTTTTTTATTAACGTGGACCTTTTAAGTAGAACCTAATTCAAGTTAAATTTTTCTGTCATAATATTTGCTAAATATTCGTACACATGCCACACTTTTCAAAGTCGAATAAAACAGTTCGGTCTTATATTCACAACATCTTACTCCGTTTTTGCAATAATCTGACTTTGTAAATACATCCTGCCATACATAATTCAAATGTGAACACGTACTTGATGTAAATGCACGCACTTGTATCCAAATGGAGCTAATAGGCTCTAATGTCAATATTACACGGCAAGGATCAACTAAACTGAATCAATTTGGCAATTTTCTTGAACCGTGTAATATTGAAATAGTGTTTTCAATATTTCCAAGCATCTTGAAATATTAAGTAAGTATGTTATTCAATTAATTTTTATCGTAAAAAAGCAGATAAAATTCTTAAATATAATATATTTCACTGTAAGACAAACACAACAGTTTTATTTCAACTATTATTGCACATTTGTCTTATTATAATACCAGAAAAAAGGAGTAAACATGGTAAAAGGTTTGCAAAAAATATCAGAAAATGGATTTAAATACAAAAATATAAACTATAATCACAAGAAGAAGGCAATAAAAAACGATGGAATTTATAGTTCATTTACTTACATATTTACTCACATGGCATACAGAATAAAAATTATGTGCAAATAATTTTAGTTTAATTCAAAAAGGTAGAAGAGTACGTTACTTACCTGCCTTTCGCGCGTGTTCTCCAAACATATGACCAACGTCACAGGTTTCGTTTAGTCGCTCACGAAGCATGGTCTTGTTTGGATATTGAGACGTACTCAGCCTGTAGCGCGAAATATTCCAGTATATTGTCGTAGCGCGTGTTAACAAGACCATGTTTCGTCAGGGACAAACGAAACGAAACGTATGACGCTGGTCATAGGTCTTAGATAACGTGCGATAAGGTAACGTATCTCCCTTTATTTGATTTTATCTAAGAATTCACATAATGATTTTATTTGTTCATTCAAAACCATTTTATTTCATTGCATCATTAGATTTTATTACTAACTTTATAAGGCTAAAATAACTTATGGCGTACAATTATTACACACTGCAGTTTACCAACAAGAACACAATTCTAAACTGCACTATCGGAAGTTACTATGGTTATATTGGATTGAACTTATGACATTTTAACATACTCCCCACTGCTTGTCTTAATGTATTTGGGCGGTGGATGAATATGGTGGAAGTATCCTTCGACAATCTTGCCATCCTTGAACTTTATCCGTGCACGACAGTTGCCTCCAGAAGACTGCTTTCTAGAGCAATAATAATTATTAGTCTGTTTCATTTGGGAGTAAGTGTAGCCGTTCACCATCAGTAGAAACTTTCCTCTCTGTGTCGGTATAAACTCATACTCAGGTTCTGAAACGTTAAGTACCTATGATAAGTTTTTCAGTTGGAAATGGATCAAAAAACAAGAGTATTAATTAAGTTAACATCACACTTTATTAGATATTTGGACTCTATGACCAACAGATTACGATATTGCTAATTACTTACCTTGGTCTACATGTATCGATTGCAGAGGCCTATTAGAGAAGGTCAGTGTCCACTCGATGTCCAAGAAAGGAACAGTTGGTGATCTTTTGTTCCAATTAACGGTAGATAGAAAAACAGAGAGAGGCTCGAACTTAGACCATAATAATATATGAAGTACAAAGGAACTACCAATAAAGGCTGGATCAAGAAACGGTCGCTCAATTTAACGCCGGCAGCGGCTCGAATAATGAGCGTTTTAATAAACACTGGCTCGAAAAACGCAGAGTACTTAAAGGATGTTTCTAGGTGATCCTTATTCTCTAACTGTAAAATAGAAAAAATAAAAAACGATAGAGCAACATGCTGCATACACAATACATTTACCGGAATTGTGCTGTGGTGTGCACAGAACCTTTAGCACAAGTAGATCTTTTA
>DWLO01002517.1:0-12401 GCA_018245335.1 Dalla quadristriga | reverse complement strand
AATTATTTCACGGCAGAAATGGGTGTGGCGGTGGTACCGCCCCGGGCGAACCGTATACAGGCTCTACCACCTACCAACTACCACTACTGAGCTCGGGTCTCGACTCAGCTTTAGAAGTGTTGAAATGGGTATAGGTTTATTATTATATTACATTTATATTTATTATTTGTTTTCGTGACAAAATTAGGTGGCAACATGGAATTGTTCATTGATTATTAGATCAGTGACGAATTGCATGTTATCTATTAATGTACGTATTTATTCTTTCTGTTGTTACGTTCCTCAAGTGTATGTGTGCGTTTCTCATCTCACCTCATATCTCAATATGAAATTAAAAGTTTTATTTCATTTACTTTTTTTGGGATTCCATAACTTATATCTTTTAGAGTCAGATGATGATCAGCTCGATTTAGATGACATTGGATTTTAATGGTTAGTCTTCATTCTCATTAACATCTACAATTTACTGTAGGGTCTAAGGAGATAGGGTAGTATTTAGTAGTTATAGAGCATGTACGATGTGATTCATTATTTAATTATGATAAAGAGTAAAAATTAAATAATGATTAAGTAGTAGGTATCTGTAATAGTACCAACAAACTTTAGATAAGCCACAGTAGTGCCACAGAAAATAGAAAATAACTCGAGTCAACATAATAATATTTTTTTCTCAGGAAAATTCAAGTAATCATGTTTTCTTTTTTGGTATACTTAAATCATATATTCAAGAAACATATATTCAAAATTAAGGTGCATAATCCAATAATGAAGGAAATGAGGGCAAAGGAAAACACACCAAAAACCGAGTTCTCACCTTAACACAAACTTATTTACCATTTTCTATGAGGTAACAGAGAAACACTGAGGCGCAAATTTGTAAAGTTAACAATGTCACGTAATTTACGGCAAATATTTTTTTCTGTTTTGAATTTCCGCCTTAATTACGAAGACGACAAATACCTTGACAACCTTTGATCGCTACAACTTGTACATTGATTTGAAACACGCTGTTCTTTTGAATGAATGCGTAATGGTGCCCGCAACGACATATCATGCACTTGGAAGATACATTTTTGTAGACAAAGTAGTAATCAATCACATGAAAATAGGTGGTAGAGCCTGTATCAGTATCAGCATTGCTCGGGGCGGTGCCGCCGCCACATCCGTTTCTGCCGTGAAGCAATTGATGTGTCAAGCAATTTGCGTTCAAATGTGTGGTCACGTGTCTGTGCCGGAATAACTAATGAATATTTTTTATAATAATTAATTTGATAACATAAAAATAATAATATGTGAATAGCAAACAAACGTAGTTTTACCCATCAGTTATTTAACTGTGCGCTGCATTTTCATCACTCGGTTCTTTAAACAGTGTAAGAACGTGACGACATAAACCCAAGTACTTATCGAGTAATTCACTAATCAATACACCTTTGAAATTATTTACAGTACTAATCCACACTGAATTGGATACCTACTTGGCTAAACTCCTCACAAAATAATGAATACTGAAGAATAATTTATTAAAGTCTTCATGCGACGGAGGCGAATATTCAAGTTATGCTTGAGAATTTAATTTTGATGTAATCCCGTAACCCCTCCTTCCTGGCTACCAAGCATGAGCGGTCATCATGCGCGCTATCGGGCAGCTAACGAGGATTTGCCTCATCACTGCACCGACCGGAGCGAGATCACTGCTCACTACATCTAATGACTACCTACGCCGGGATGTCTGTAGCTGTTTATTCAAGCATTACAAATGTTTTTTTTTTTATATAGGTTATTTGAATAGCAAACCATTAACCGTATTTATCTGTGACAAACTTCGAATTGAACTGTGCAAAGTGTATGGAAGTGAGTTAGTCTTGCTAGTATTAGATGTTGTTAGTTGGTACGTTTTCGTTAGTAATAGGACTTTGGGAGTTAGGACTGTTTGTGTAGGTTAGTCCTGTTAGTAAATATTAGTAATCATTAGAAATTGTCCTATTCGAAGTTGTTGTCTTTGATATAAGTGTGTAATCGGCATCCAGGCCTTTCCAACCGGCACACAACTGTTCAAAAACAATTATTCCACTGCAGAAATGGGTGTGGCGGAGATACCGCCCCGGGAGAACCGAATGCAGGTTCTATTAACTGATTTTTTAGACAACCGACCAGGCAGACAGACACGGCTTCTTGTGGTACTTCAGCCTTCTGGTACGCAAGGCAAAGTTGTACTAGAAATCCACCTGCGAGTTTCTATCGAAGTGATCTCATAGTCTTCATACAATAACAGCTTACTAGGAGTAATAAGTGAACGCTCGTTCATACTGGCTTCGTAACCTAAAATCAACGGAGCGCGTGTTGCTAATAGCTAATATTACTATAGTGTCACGACAGATGTATCTCTCATCTGTACGTCTATAGAGATGGCCGGACACACAGCAGATGTCGGAGCCAGGGCCAGTGCCAGCTAAATTACTTGTTCTGGTTTGTTCTTTATCGGCGGATATAAATAACGAACGCATTAGTTTACTTTTGAACTACTCGAGAAATAAAATCTTTCAATGATTAACGAGATGTGGCAATATAGGGATATGCGGATTCTAATGCAAACTCGCGTGAACACAATCGTAATAATAAACAAACGACATCCGCTGACACTATCCCCAACAAAATTTATATTGTCTAGAATAAATTCAGCAGTCAATAACCTCGTAACATCATTGACGACTCCGTGGTGCGTTGGTTAGTGACTCTGACTGACGAACGGTGGGTCCCGGGTTCGATCACCGGCCGGGGCAAACATTTATTTGGCAGATACAGATACAGATAAATGTTTGTACTCGGGTCTTGGGTGTGCAAAATTGTTTTGTTTTTTGTATGTGTCCGCCACTCGCAATACAGGGAATTCTAGTGCGGGGGTGTGAGTGTGTAAGCGCTTATTTGTTTATTTATTTATTACAGGTTAGGTTAGGTTAACAGGCATTTTACATTAATCTATTATGATAATTTTTCAATAAATATGGATGTAATCAAATGGGCGGACTATCCCGATCTAATTGTAAAAGCTGCATCATGAAAAATACCCTTCCCTGTAGTTTCTTCAGTTTTGATATAGTTTATTATGTCACTGTAAAATCCTGTAACTGGTAAAAGGTACATTATCTGCAAAAACTGAATAGAAGTACTTTCTGTTTTCCGCTGTTTTCTTTGGTTCGTTCATCAACCTTGTCGAAAGGCCGACTGTGTTTTTTTTTCGAGAACCTGTCTTCCTCATCGGTTATCAGTCCTTCAATATTCAAACAAAGATATTTTGATCTATCTCGCCATCGTGAGGGATGATGAGAAAAAAGTTGCCTAAGCCCTTTTCAGGGGCTCAAACTATATTCGTGCTTAATTTAATCATAATCCTCCACAGACCTCAATGAAACTAATAAAGTCTGGATACATTTTATTATTCAAATGTAAAAAATATGTTTTAAGTATATATTGTGTATTAACAGCACAAATTTAAAAAATTACAATGTTAATATTATTATTTAACTCTTTATTAAACACCATAAAAAATTACAATGTATTATACAAGAAAATACTTAAATTCTAAGGTACAAAGGCTGTACTATCGCTAAGCAGCGATTTCTTTCAGACAACCTTAGGAGTTTCTTCCACATGGTAAGGAGTGAAATAAGGTAGGGTGCACAAAAAGAAATCATAAGGAGAATTAACATGAAATCAGCATTCAATAATACGAGAGTTTAATGTTTTAAATTACACTTAATTTAAATTACAATATCATTTTACTTAGTTATTATAAACGCATCGAACATAATAAAATCGAAGATGACCACAGCACCAACTAGGATGACTTATTTTAGTGCGATGAAAGTAGCAAACGTATATGCAGCCGTCATGTCACAAATGGCTGCTGCCGCCCATGTACAACTGTATCCAACCTCGAAAAGGATTCCTAGGTACTGTTAGTGACAGCAAAAATACAATAAATATCTATGATAGTTATGAATGAATAAATGAATGAATGAAAACTTTATTGGGTACTAAGATAAATACAGCACAATTTATAATTATCATAGTTACTTAAGAAGTATTTCAAGCTTAACTTAATTTTAACATAACTACTAATGTAACTTAAATTTAATACTATAATATAATAGTTATATAATTCACTGTGTATAGGTAAATTTGTATTTATTACAATTTACAAAAACTCTACCTTAGGTAGAGACAAACATTATCAAACTTGAAACTGGTCATATTTGCTCACAATCTTAAAATATCTATACGGTATAAATATTACAGAAGCATATCGAATGTTTGTTCTAGAAACTTGATAAAAATCACTGGCTTATCAACAAGTTCAAAGCGATAAATTATGTTGATAGCAAGAACATATCAATCTACCTCCTGTTTACCTTTAAAATACGTCCCCGTTTAACGGCAGGCAAACCAACGACCATTTATTAGATATTCTTACAAAATATATCTTTTGAAAATTCAAACTTTTGTAATATTAAAATAGTTAGATATATCTAGTCAATAAGATATCCCTAAGGTTTTTACATACCTAGGTACTTACCGCGGAACTTTGAACAATGAAAACGGTTAAGCCCTTTTTTGTCCTAGGAAGTAGGTAAGTAAGATAATTACAGCGAAATTATACTATCTTTCAAAACTAGGACACACTTACAGTTTAACCAACTTGCGTTAGAATTGCATTGAATTCCAAATATTTTACTCACAGTCATTTCAGAGAAATATGTCTGCTGCTGTTCTGCTTAGTGCATAAATAATGTTCGGAGCACGCGGTGATTCAACTGTAATGACGTTAGAGACGTAATGGACTTCCAAGGTAGGCAAACAGACGGCGGTCGCCATAAACTCGCTTAGATTTAAATAAATAATACCTACCTACTCGCGCTACCCCGCCTTCGAACGATCGCATTGTTTATTGACGCCTTAATATCACGTTTCACATCTCTCTCTTTCGCATATTCTAACATTTTCAATTATTGTAAAAGTAGACTATTAAAAATCATGATTCATTATCATTGTTGACAATAAAATTGCGGACATCGACATATTTTAATTTTCGTACACTTACCAAGTAAATGTGACGAAAAACAATTAAAAAAAATTCTCGACATTTTTCGCTGTCTATTTGGTATATCAAAATTAAAATATGTCTAAAATGTCCATAATTTTTTTGTCAACAATGATTATGAATCAAATTTTTTTTAAATATACTTTAACCTGCGAGAAGGTCCGAGCGAGCTAGATGCGAAACCTCTTAAATAAAGTTGAAAATCTACTATTTCTGTAATAATTCCGACATCAGCCGCAGTCATCATCATCACATCATCTATCACCGGCCCGCTACTGATTACGGGTCTTCTCTCAGACAGAGAAGTGGTTAGGCTTTAGTCTACCTCGCTGGCCAACTGTGGGTTCTACACAAGCCAGAGGTTTGGTGAGAGCATGGAATTTTGAACCCCGGACCGCCCCATAGGCTATCACAGCCGCAGTGATGGTATGCAAAAGTTATACACAAATATGCTTTCGTATATGAACATTCTGAGTCACGGAATCAGCAGTCAGTGTTTAGACACAACATTAAAACAAATAAAATCAACAAATCAGGAGAAATCAGCATTATTTTTAGCATATTTAGCAAACGATATCGCCGCCGGAAATAAACGAACAAAATGAGTCATATGAACTGTATCTTTTATCTAATCGGAACGTTTCCTCTCTATTTCGTTTGCTCACAAAAGCAGGCCGAATAATAATAACGAGTCACAAATCGCTACATGCATTAACAGTCACAAGGTCAACATTTTACACACGTAGTCGTAGGTATTTAAACATAGTGATGATGGTGCCGAAGACAAAAATACAGGTTCTCTTAAACGTCGGCCCCCGTTTGGTATAAATAGACGCGTCATATAATTATGTGAGGCTAGGCGAAGCGGGCGTGCGGTGGTACATCAGTACATGGTATTGTGATGTGATGTACGTTGTGTTGTGTGAAGCGTTATCGCTCGGCAGGAAGTCGCTTGGTTTATTATTCGTGTCGTGCATCATGCGGCTGCGTGCGCCGGCGCAGGCGATCGTTACAGGAGAACTTCTACGCTGTCCAGATACGACACTAACGGGACACCGATATAATCTCTAATTAACGGAGAAACTCATACATGTCAAAGCCAACTTAATTATACGTATTCTAGGGAAGGATCAGTTAACTTAATTATTTCCTGGACCATTCAGATTACACCACTCCCTAACTGTTAATCAGTGTAAAATAAATAAATGTTGGGTAGATAAGTTAATGGCATTTCATATATTTGCTATGCTACTAAATAATATTCACCTTTTTTTCTCAATGGTTAGGGCTATAAATGAAGAAGGTAACTAACAACCAAATAATTTTATTATTATTGTTATACTCTCTATTTCACCATAAAAAATATACAACAGTTTTACAAAAAAAAGCGTAGATGTAACAGCTCTACAAAAAGGGGTCTTATCCATAAGCAGCGATTTCTTCCAGACAACCTTAGGAGTTGTAGAAAACAGTTATAAAAAAGTAGAGTGCACGAAAAATTACACGACAGGAAGAAAAAGAGTAATTTTAGATGGATAGGTATACTTACATGGTTCATTTGATACAAGCCACTCAGTCCCTAAATTTTAATGTTAATGAGAATAAAATCATTATGTCTAAATATCGATAACAAGTAATTTGTGTGCATAAGCCGGCTTATCTGCGAAAGATTTATTTCCAGTTAACGCTACGATAACAAGGTGATAACGATTACTGGGAAACGTCTCGATGTCATTAAATTCAACGGAATGAACTTTCATAAGGTATACTCCTCACAAAAATAATTCCCGAAATTACTTTTGTTACCGAGTCGAAGACGTGACTCATACGCCTATTTCTTTGCGAACATTTTATCCTCAACAAAAAATTTACCGAGAAAAACGGGCTTAGTTCCAGAGGACCTCCGCCCAGAAATGTCAGCCTACCAAAGAAATCATGACTTTGATAGACACTGGCTAAGTCTTTTAGTCCATAACCTCTACCATCTACTTCTCTCTCTACCACTCTAAATCTATATATCTACCTCTAACTTCACTTCTATTTTCATAGGCAAGAGAGCTGTTCAATATTTATTGCTTTTTAAGGGACTGGACTTTGCTCAATTTCTCACGGTTAAATTGTTGTTGTTGGGGATATAATTCCTTCCTGCTGACTTCATAATATTGGACGTCGTTTTGGTTTTTTATGTAAGGAAACACATACCTACGCATGCTTACAGAAGTTGGGTATGTCATGACCTCAGATTTGAGAAATATCCATATTCTAGATTTTTCAGTGTCCAAAGCTAGGAACCAGAGAAGAGTGAGAATAATTGAGCGAGTTGGTTTAAGTAAAGATATACACTGGTATGCACGATGGAACTTGGCTTCAAATAGTTATAATTAAAGCCTTATCGAATTGACTACGTACAATACATGGTAGCGATATACGTGGTTTGAGCCACACCCTCCTTTTAATTAAAACATGTAGGAAGATCAGATACGTTTGGTTAGTGAGGCACGTTACTAAAACAGAAAACAGGGAGAGGTATCATTGAATCTGTCCGTTCTGACAAAAGCGGTCTCCGACTCTCCGAGGAACAGGTTTGCGGCAAGCACAGTTGCGGCGGCAAGTCACCTCGCGCGGCACGTGGGCTGGCGATGCACCGCCCACCATCGCAATATCTGAATGTCAACTAAACCTGACCTACTTACATTACTCATATTTAAGAACAAAATTATTTTGTGATTCTCATTGACCTACGTACATTGCTGTCGTTCTAAGAGCCCCGAACCTAAAACTATAAAAGGAAGGAGGCGATCGAGGGATTGAAATTATTCGATATGATCATAACGATCTTTCACGTACTAAGATCTAACCTTTTAATAAAATAAATCACAAACCAGAAACGAAGAATATTATAAAAAATAACCAATATAAGTAGTTGCATAATAAATAATACTTAACTGAATTGAAAGTAGTACCTACTAGCTACCGGTTACAGATTAAACAAATACACATCGTACCTGCTAGTGGCTTATTGAAATGCAAAATCATGGTAGATACATACATGTTTCGACCCACTCGAGTGCATAAAAACATCTTTGTAAACGAGACGAAACCCATTTACATTTGCACTTAGCATGGATACGAAGAGCGAAAATAAAAAAAACATCTTGTAACTGCTCAGCGGAGATGGGCCAGAGCAGGGCAAACCAAACTTAATTACTTAGAAAATGACTACACTGATACACGAGTCGGAAAATAGCAAAAGATCGTATAAATATATGAAATAACGATTATGTTAGATAAGTAAGATATATTATAAATTCAGAGCCTCTACGTAACGTGGTTTTCTTTGGCAAAAACAACACAAATAAGTATAGAAAGAATTCAATTTATTGTTTCAAAGAGCATATCATCAATAGTTCATGCAGTAATAATATTATTACATAGTCGTAAAAAGAATATGCCTTATTATTTGAACGGTCCATATTTTATTTAGCAATGATAAATATTTTCATAGTGATAAACTTTTTATTTAAATTACCGTTTGCAATTAAATACTATTGTTCTTCACCATGTGAGTCACGCTTACTGGTAGCAAGTTAAATTGGGAACGCAATGGATTGTCCTGAATACATAGACGAATATTAATTTTATTGCCATAATTATAACAACAAATTGTTAGCTTCTCACCTATGATGACTAAAAAATCTATTTTGATAGCTTAATTGTTTTTTATTGTACGATAGCATGAAACCAATAGATGTAAATGTTAATTGCTTGAGTCGAAAGAGTCTATCAGTTTTGAGGCAAATCGGTCATGCAGTATTAACTGACTCTACATTATAAGACAAATGCATAACACATTTTATAATATTCGAGTGATCCAAACAATATAAGACATCTTGGTGATAATTAACGAAATAAATTAAACATGAGGTCGATACTTTCAATCACAAGATTTAAAGGATTCGTTTCTTAAAAACAGAAAATACTCACGCACAGGAATCCGTTGCTCTATAGACAAGTCATCTCGTGTTTCCATACCTATGAAAAAATGCTGTAATCACATTTTACAAGTAGATTACAAGATAATTATTTGCTATTTGGAAATAACTTTATTTACTGTAATTGTAACAGCTGCTGGCCTTTATTGCTCAAATCTGAATCCTCGCAATTAACCCTTACCTAAAACAACGTACCAAATTTATTAATCCTTACCAGAGTTTCTGTCTCTAAATTTAGATCCAATACTGCAACCCTAGTCACGCACACGCATGTCCGAAGTAGTCCGACAAAACCACGCGTACCCATCTTATAATTGAGCCCCTATTCTTCAGTGTAAATGTTTATCGTATAAGGTCGTTACGCTCTCTCATTCGCACATATGGAGCTTAGAATGATGCACCGGCGACGGACAGAGATCAACTTAAAAAAACAATACTCATCACTTGACTCACTGGGCTTGTCCTAAGTGTGGTGATGCGTCGCCACTATGCTTCAGTTGCATCGAAGATAATCTCCTATTAATACGTGCGTTGGACTTACAACAGGCATTCGAATTGCGATAATGGTACCCATAATAAATGGTAATGGTTATTACCAGCAAGACCGGATCCATCTTAGGTAACTTGAGATAAAAGAACTTAATCGAGTTTATTTCTTCTGCAACGGTCTATTAATCATTTATGTTAATTCGTGGAAGGACGCTGTGCAGACGTTTGGACAACTTGCAACTTGATACTAATTTAAGACACCGCATTTAGCAGTACTAATTTGTAAGGTTTTATGGATCGCGTGCAGATACCTTTTTATTTTCTATAATAACTGTATGCACATAGTTTTGATAATAAACGATTACTATTATTATTTGCTGTGAACCCCAAAAGTGATGATGATATTATAAACTGAACCAGTGTTTGTTACTGAAAAAAGTAAGACGATCTCAAGGGTAAAACTAAAAATCTATCGGTTAAAAATATCTGTTGAAGTAGTCTAGAGAAGAATTCATTAGTAATGATTAAATTTAAATTTACGTTCAAGTTCACATACAATTTTTAAAATAGTATTTATTATCTGCTTGATGTATTAAAATTCAAATTCCTGCGTATATATTTATTCTATCTCCATCCGTATGTATCGGTTCAGTAGCTCTTGTGTGATTGAGTACTATAACAAACATCCATCCATCCTCACAAACTTTCACTATTTATTATATAAGTAAGAAGTAGGGTAGGATAGAAGTCTCAACTTTTGGTTTAGCTGTCAAATGCAATTTATTGACAAATAAGTGTGTTTTCCCAGCGATAGTGGCAGGCATTTTAATTAAATTAGGTAATTGATAAAATCAGTTATATTAACAACCGAGTTCTGTTTCAAAGCTGGCAATCAAATAGATTGTTTTCGAAAATTAATACAATATTGAAATTGCTTCTCATTTGCTTTATTCTGATTTTATTTGTTCGTCGGTAATATTTTATATTTCAACCGCATCGTCCTGAAAATTGAAAGTCAAAATCTATAGGCTAAAATGCGTAGGTACGAGTACATAAGGTACTTAACAAAGGAGGTGCAGTTTGCCTTTAGGTTGGTTGATAGGTTCGTGTAACATACGAAATATATGAGGTTTTCTTAACATAAATACAGATAAAATATTTAAAATAATATTACTAAAATAAATGTAATCCGGTTAATATTAATAAACAAGTAGAGCCAAATGGTTCATGTGGCATTGCGTAAATCGTTCTTGAAATCGCTTTCTACGTCGCGTCACGTCCATACCCTGATAAGCGAACCCTATCTTACGTAAATCGGCTGGCCACTGTACAATACAATGTAGCATGCCCACTGCGAACATTGAATATTTTGGTGTGTTTATTGGACTTATTGAATGAATGAGAAAAACCAGATTGTTATACACGAGCGGCCAGGCTATGTGTCCACAATCGCACAATCGCAATCGCGTAAATGTGTAATTTTACTTCCAAGAACGAAGAATATCGGAAAGTGGTAACGACGCAAATTTTTGCAGTTAGTCTCGAAGTAGGTAGCCACATTATTTTATGGAGCAAGTAAGTTTGGGAAACGCAAACGACTTTCTCGCAGTTTTATTTAAGTTATGACAACGATTAATTAAGTACAAAGGCTTGGATAAAGATATCAGCAATGGGACAAAATACTTACCGATCCTTGACTAGACTAGAGAGAAAGAACAATGATAGTTTTAAAAATGTAAATCCTTACCTACTAAGATTGTAAATGTGAAAGTCTGATTGTTTGTCCGTCTTTCACACTGCAACAGAGCGACGGATGGACTTGATTTTTTTGAATAGACATAGTTTTTATAGATTTCCGGAGATTATCCCGGAAAATGCAAGGTTTCTGTGATCCCACGGTAGTAAATAAATAAGGGAATTAATTATACGCGGATGGAGCCGCGGGCAAAGCCTCGTAATTTTATATTTCTTAAAATTATTTAAAATCTCTTGAGACAAAGAAATTCAAGCCCTTAAACGTGTCATAAACGTTTTATATACGTAAACAAGTACCTAAATATGCAACAATCATGTGATGTGTCATGCATGTATGATGCAGACGATGTCGACAGTATGGGTCACACAGTGACCAACGTAGCGTGTCTAGTACATTGCTCTCCTCTCGACCCCCTTCCAATTGGGTGAAATTATGATACAAATTGATCTTCCGCCCATTAACGTTACTGTGACCTAACACAATATACATATGATGGACCAATTAATCTTACAATGTAATCCATGAGGCTTGTATCGTACACTTGTTTTGTGAATCGTTTATACAGTTATTCGCTAAGCTGAGTAAGATGCGAACGAGAAGTAAAGACGCGTTTTTGGAGTACCTACCTAATGTATTGCATTTTTTGTATTCGCATTTTTTGCTCCGTAGGAAGCTTGCGGTACTGTGTTGGCCTAGTGCAGAGTGTGAATCGTTTTAAGAGGTCTCTCTCATATCGCATCTAACTCGCTCGCACATTCTATTATTTTCAACGATTGTAAAAGTCTAGGTAGACTTTTGAAAAATGTGCTTCGATATCCATGTTGGCAATAAAATTACGGACATTTGGGACATATTTTGTTTTTCATATACCTACGTAAGTTTTGTTAGAATTAAATGGTAATAATTGTTTTCACCTTTTTATTCTATCAAAAACTAGGTAGGTATATGAAAATTAAAATATGTCTAAAACGTCCGTATTTTTGTTGTCTATAATCATGTCGAAGCACATTTTTCAAACCTTCACAATAATTGAAAATGTTAGATTGTGCGAGCGAGAGAAATG
>DWLO01002516.1:0-12403 GCA_018245335.1 Dalla quadristriga | reverse complement strand
GAGAACTCTCAGACATGCAGGTTTCCTCACGATGTTTTCCATCACCGAAAGCAGATGATATTCAATTACTTGATACGTGATTAGAAAAGTCATCGGTGCGTGCCTGGGATTTGAACCCTGGACCCCCCGAATACGAGGCCGAAGTCTAAACCACTAGGCTATCATCGCTTATTAACGACAGTAACAACATATAAGTGATCGACTACAAATGAGAACGTGGTCCTGTTCAAGATTAGTAGATGTCATAGTCTTTCTTATTCTATACGATGATAGGAGTGTGTGTACCTATGTCGGGCGGCTGAGGGCGGTTACAACCGGCACTGCTTGCTCGAGAACAAGAACAAGAACAACAACATCGAGAACAAGAACAAGAACATCTCCGACTTGTAGCAGTGTGTTTGTCATTGCACAGATTCATTTATCAAATCATATCTATACAAATTCGGATATCTGTTGGTTTAAATCTATCAATATACTAGTTCTTGCTCGCGGCTCCGCCCGTTTAAAGTGGTGTTTCCATCTTTTCCAAACCTTCATCTCCGATTCAACCTCCTCAAAGGATGACTTTTGGAAAACCGAGTATAGCCTATCGCCATTTTCATGGTTTAAACTATCTCCACACCAAATTTCATAAGAATAAATTAATTAGCCAAACGTTAACATTTATAATATTAGTGGGATAAAAGGATCAGCAGAAAAAAGAAGAACCTGAAAGCCAATTTTCAAGATTTTGAGAATTTTTATATTATCTGAGCTTTTTATGTTTAAAGATAAACATTGCAGTTGTTACATTTTCATTGACATCATAACAAGTTTATGTTTCTTCGAACATGACACAGACTCAGTATAATTATTTACTATGGCAAAGACCAAAGCTGCAGAGGGCACTAAAATAGATCGTAAAATGAAGAAAGTTATTTATTCGACGACCGAGGCAAAAACAAATCAACAACTTTGCCAGTCAAAGTAATCGTTGACCCGAACTGTAATTCGGGTCACCGAACATGCATTCTGAAGCTAACCGGCAGCTGACTTCTAAAGGTTTGAATTTATTGACGGGTTGTGTGCATATGCAAGTCTGGTCTATTGCAATTTGAGAGAAGAAAGAAAGAGTAGTTTATTGTAGTTTATTCGGCAGTCAAATGGCTTTCGGTCCGTAAAAGGCGATGCTCTAGGATTCTAGTTCTACTATATTCGGTCTTAAGCGATCCAATCTTTCCTCCTTATCTTCACGAAAATCAAGATCAAACACTTCGCTGTTCATCCAATCTTATAATCACCACACTTCCGCATAGAAGTCGCTTCTTCCAATACTCCTTCACCATTCAGGCTAAACTGCTCTGGAATACCATCGCAAAGAGATTAGAAAAGCCACCAGCAAAAATATCTTCAAGACGCTTGTTCGTGACTACTATTTAGAGTCGCATCATCACACCTATGCTAATGTGTACTGAATGTGTATATATTTATGTATGTATGTAAGTATGTATGCATGCAGCTATGTATGTAAATATGTATGTATGATAGTATTTAGTTTAAGTATATTTATTGCAAATTTTCATTTATCTATAAATCTATATAAATTTTTTAACGCCTACCGCATCTTATCTTAGCCAAGGGTTGACTGGTAGAGAATGCCACTAAGCATTAAGTCCGCCCATTGTAGAAATGCAATAAAGCGTAAATAAATAAATAAGTGTATACGGCACACATGATCTAAATAAAAATGATAACTGGGAGTTCTGATTTGATAAAAAAACATACAACACCCTTTATACAACTAAAAACGTTTAATTCACAAAACTATTAGACGGATTAAGAAAACTAAGAAAGTAAAAAAACACAGTCAATTAAAAAATTGAGTTAATTAGACATGCTTAAATATACATGGGTTAGTGGCCAACCCGAGTGTCGTAAGATTTTTAGGGCACCGAAAAGCCTCCGACAAGGCGTAACGACTGTTATTTAACGATAACAGCCGAGACCGACGGCTTAACTTGCCCTCGGAAGAACAGCAGCGCTCAATAAATTTTGCCTCTAGCGGTCACGTATCCAAATGCCGACCGTGATCGGCGCGCTGAACTCGTCAATCAATTATGATTGACACTCGCCGAGCGACCATGAACGCTTAAATTAAACCCATTAATAATTAACTTACTTGTTTACCTTTCAGGCATTGTCTGTGAGAGCTCTCCAGGAATTGGTGACAGCAGCTGGATCTGAAACTGTAAGTAACCACCATCACATTAGACTAATACACATATATTATTATGTATATGAGAAAACTGATTAACCTTTGAACACCTTACCTATATTTACTAGTCACCTTTAAATAATTTTCGATAAATATTTAACATGAATTTCAATAAATCAAGTAATAATATCAGAACAACGCTCCTTAATAATAATATGTTACTTGTTATTTTGATGCTAATTTGATTCATTACTTTGTAAAAAAAGATTTACTTGTTATGGCGCTATTATGTTTTGCTAATTTACCTACTGTTTGATATTAATAACAAAAATCTGTTTTTTTCTTATGGTGCACTGCATACAGACTATTTATATGGAATACATGTTTAATCTTCAATACATGTTATGGTTTCTATTTAACATGAAACATGTGGTTATGTCGAGTGATTTTCGATGGCATACCTAACTACTGATAGCTACTACAGTATTACGTTTTTCTTATTTCTTTATGTTATTTTGTGTTAACATTTTCATTTGTGAATAATGTTACCCGTTTAAGAATTTAGTGTTTAAATTTTCCAGGGCAATGAAAACTTGTTAGTGAGTACCGTTCAAAATTGACATTTCGGTAAAATGCATGTCGTGAGATTTGTTATTACATTCGTTTTATCTAATTGGTATATAAATTACATACTTAGTTGGACATTTTCGCTGCCTTGTCTTTTCTGAGATTAGTTTTCGTAACAAAATTTTAATTTGTATTTGATATTCATTTAATGAGAGCGATCGAACTAATAACACCATTATAATATTTTACATCAACGTACATTTTCATGATTACATTTGCAGTAAGTATCACATTGTTATGTACCTACTACATATTTATTTAATTTAACATCACATTTTTATTACATTTGACGTAAGTACGATTTGTATTTATAATAATATTTACTGGCACATATACAGATAATACTTATTTGTTTATGAGGACTGGCCCATTTTGCTCCCGCTGGAACATTCTACATGTTCACTGATTGTAAAAGTCACGTCAGACTTTTGAAAAATGTGATTCATTATCATTGTTAACATTAAAATTACGGACTGTTTAAGGTGCCGGATAATTTGGGGACATTAATTTATAATAATTGGCAATAGTGCCAATTTAAAATTTAATAATAAATTGTTGTGTCGCCTTGTAGGGCGACATTGTATTTAAA
Source organism: Dalla quadristriga (assembly GCA_018245335.1). Taxonomy (NCBI): domain Eukaryota; kingdom Metazoa; phylum Arthropoda; class Insecta; order Lepidoptera; family Hesperiidae; genus Dalla; species Dalla quadristriga. The sequence continues at coordinate 8,993 of DWLO01002516.1, read as the reverse complement.
TAATTAAGTTTATTTTATGCTCTTCCCACACATAATAATATTAATATTATTATCTTATTCTCCACTTAAATGACATTGCACTTACAGTAACACTTAGATCATAAAAGTAAATTATTAAAGTTAGCATGTATTGTGTTTTAAAATAAAAATATATTTCAAGAATGTAGGAGTATTTATTATTATTATGTAGATTAGTTACTAACATTATTTTCGTACGACTGTCTGCCTGTAGGTTCTAAGTCATGTTATGTTTATTATTGTTTAAAATTATTTCGATATTATGCACCTACTTATATGCTTTCCATTAGTGAAAGGTGCTTACTTACAGCAAAAAAAAACACTACAATTTCAGATATCAAGCATGCATATTATCAAAAGCTTACCAATTTTACATAAAACCTTAAATTTATAGCTACTTATATCTTGCCTACTTTAACACCTAATGTTTTGTAAATTATTATAACAACTTTTAACAATACCTACCCTACAAATAAACACAATCTTTCTATTTATTACGACTGCACTTAAAATATTTTTATTATTATCTTCTATTATATTCTTTTACCTACACTCCATCGTAATTTCAAACCAAAATCGGAAAAACATAAAGTCCATTCCTTCTTTAAAAAACTGTTAATTATACCTTCGAATAAATTTTATAATATAACAACAAATAATGAACCCCCATTGAAAATAAATATATCAATTATTAGGAAATTTTACAGTATTTTTGTTTTTTTTTTTCAGGGTAAAGGCACCGGTTCTGGTCACAGAACCTTACTGTACGGCAATGCTATACTTTTACGGCACCTTAACAGTGATATGGTAAGTATATACCTACTTTAAACATTATCTAAGCAGTAATATTAGCCGAATGGTTAAGAATTGGGCCTTCTACTACAGGATCTAGGGGTCGAACCCCTTATCTGTAACTTTCCGCAGTTAACAATACCCTTAATATATTTAATATATTACCTATGTAACTGATTGACGAGTTAAGCCGCGCCGGTGTCATCCGGCAGTTGGATGGGCGACCGCTAGTGGCAACATATCTTTAGCGTTTCCGTGCTTTGGAGGCCCAGTTAAGCCGTCGGTTCTGTTGTTATCGTTAGATAACAGTCGTTAAGTCTTGGCGGAGGACTTCGGGCGGCCTGAAAAACTTCCAGCACTCGGGTTCGCCACTAACCCCTCTACCAATCCGCATTGGAGCAGCGTGGTGGTCTACGCTCCAGGCCTCCTCAGTGGCGAGGTGCCCTGTAATAGGCCACTGTGGGTTGCAGCGAATTTTATAAATCCAAATATTTCATATAGAGTTATGAACGGCCTGTCAATCATCGTATCACGTCGATCGTTTCTTCCAGTACCTGGCATGTCTTTCAACGTCCTCGTCTCAAGATAAGTTGGCCTTTGACGTTGGTCTTCAAGAGCACTCGCAAGGTGAAGCTTGCTGGTGGACCCTGCACCCAGCTAGCAAACAGAGGTAACCCTAAAACTAACATTATTGCTGCCTGAGATTGATTACACAATTTATGGCCGATATACTATTTTATTGTCTGTTCAAAAAAATCCGCTTTTCTTACTGTTTCTGGCTTATTTGACAGGGATTTGAGATTAACTTAAGAATCAGTTGAAATTTACAACATATTACAACATAATTTCAGAGAATATATTTATACATGCTAGATTTACAGTTCAGCGTATTTTAAAGCATTATATAATTTCAGATCTGAGGGTGAGAAAGTGCGGGTCGGTGACGACTTGATTCTTGTATCTGTCGCTACTGAGAGGTATTTGGTACGTATAAACATATTTTAAACCGCAATTATATTTTTCAAAATTGAAATTGCTTTAAAACTTTTTATTTTCATCATGAGGTAATTACATACCTATATTTGAGTTAATCAGAACAGAAAGGATATAAAATACATTGCAATTTAACAGCGGAATTCCCAGTACGTTCCAACGACTTAAATTTAAAGCAATTAAATTATGATTTTGCTCCTAAGATTACTCAAAAGGTAGTTACAATCATAGCCCATAAGCTTTAAAAAGTAATTCTCAGTTAACTAGAGAGTTACCAATGTGCTACGCCGCTGGCTGCAAAATGTACATTTTACATTACTATATTTTCAGCATACGACAAAAGCAAAATGTACATTTTACATTACTATATTTTTCAGCATACGACAAAAGCAAAATGTACATTTTACACTTACTACATTTTTCAGCATACGACAAAAGCAAAATGTACATTTTACACTTACTACATTTTTCAGCATACGACAAAAGAGAACGAGGTGTCGATAGTGAACGCATCGTTCCACGTGACGCACTGGTCAGTTCAGCCGTACGGCACAGGCATCTCGCGCATGAAGTACGTGGGCTATGTGTTCGGCGGCGACGTGCTGCGGTTCTTCCACGGCGGCGACGAGTGTCTCACCATACCCAGCACTTGGACCAAGGATGGTGGGCAGAAGTGAGTTGAGATGGGCTTTATCCCCCTAGCGGATCACGACAGCAGGCAACATGAATGTGTCCTAACTACTCGTTGAAAGTCCTACAATACCTGACAGTTTCCAATGAGACTGAACGATATTAATCGGTACTGGATAGAAGGCAACCCATAGTGGCCCGCTGCAGAGCATGGGTCTTTTTTCACAATCTTAGAAGGCTTGGAGCGTACTCCACCACGCAGCTCCAAAAAGTGGAAGTGTTAGTACAAACTCGATTGTCGAAAGTCCTTAAGGTGCCTGAAAGCCTTCTGATTAAACTTTTATACTCAGAAGCACTCATCAAATATTGCCACTATCCATCAGTTACAGTATGTTATATGACTATGAATTATTAGCTTCCTGATCTTTCCTAGACAAAACTTATTATTGTCCCCAGTATCGTGGTCTACGAGGGTGGCTCTGTCATGTCCCAGGCGCGATCCTTATGGCGCCTGGAGCTGGCGCGGACCAAGTGGGCAGGCGGGTTCATCAACTGGTACCATCCGATGAGGATCCGGCACATCACCACCGGACGGTACCTTGGAGTCAACGAGCAGAATGAACTGTATTTGATCAGCAGGTGAGTGCAAAATAGATTATTTTAGAGAATAAAGTTTGGGTATTTATGTTGTCAGTTACTCAGCAAATTGTTCACAAGGTGGTTGGGGATAGGGATGTAGTCTGATGATACCCGACCTCTATTGAAAGAGGTCTGGTAAGTGTGAGTTAACTTGACCCTACTGTGGCAACATAGCCGCTGCATATACTCGTAGTCCTCACCGGAATATAGGACTGCACTATGCCTATGCATAGTGCAGTCCTATATTCCGGGCTCTTTGCGTGGGACCTCACAGGAAAATTGATAGTCATCTCCACTCATCGTATTCCAATAAGTAAGATTGACTGCAAACTGCTAGCTGCAAGCAACTCGACGGTCTATTTTGGCAACCTGGACCGTTGTCATAACTCTTCTTCGGATAGTATGCTGATAAAGAGTTTATCTCGAAACGATAACAAGTTGAGGAGACCTAGATTGAACCTTGTGGTCATTCTTTAATTATCTTTTCTTTGCAGAGAAGAGGCGACAACAGCATCATGTGCATTCTGCCTTCGACAAGAGAAAGATGACCAGAAGGTGGTTTTGGAAGACAAGGACCTGGAAGTCATTGGTTCTCCGATCATCAAATATGGTGACTCCACGGTCATTGTTCAACATTCGGAGACTGGCCTTTGGTTGTCTTATAAAGTAAGTATACATGAAAACTGACCTACCTGGTGGTGGAACCTGTATATGGTTTGATAGGAAATATGCTGCTTTTATAGACGTTTCCACCATGCAGTATTTAGAAAAGAAATGACACAGGTCCTTACTGCCAACGTAACTATGACCGTCATAGAGGACAGTTGCGTAAAGGTTTCCCTGGGTCAACCTCATCTTGATTTTCCCTTCTCCGGAATGAATTTCGATATTTTGTTAGGATGGGATGTTGGGATGGGCGAATAAAGATACCATATTAAATTCCAGTCATACGAGACTAAGAAGAAGGGAGTGGGTAAAGTTGAGGAGAAGCAGGCCATACTCCATGAGGAAGGCAAGATGGACGACGGACTTGACTTCTCCAGGTCGCAGGAGGAAGAGTCGAGGACTGCCAGGGTCATTAGAAAGTGTTCCTCGCTTTTCACTAAGTTTATTAAGTAAGTATCCCCGATACATATTTTATGTTTATGATATTGATGAAACGCTTTTATGTAATCACCATCACTCTAACACACCAAAGAATACAAACCGGAACGATTTAAAAACTTATCTACAGTGGCCTTGAAACGCTGCAAGAGAACCGTCGTCACTCAATGTTCTTCGCGTCCGTCAACCTGGGAGAGATGGTGATGTGTCTCGAGGACTTGATCAATTACTTCGCACAGCCTGACGAGGATATGGGTAAATTATTATTACTTACGCATGCATAAACCATGACCCTATAATACAGTCAGCACCAATGGACAGACACATTCATATTTTCCATTCTTTTGACTCCGAAAGTCGGAATTTTTCATATTCCATGTTTAAACTAAACAAGTTCACTTTGTTGATACAATGAAGTCAGCGTCCTACTGAGCGAGTTTTCATTTAAAATGAGAAGGAATGGAGTCTTTGATAATCTTACGGAGACTTCCACTCAGGTTACCTCACGGTGTTTTCACTTTTAAAGCAACTAACGTTGAAATTTCAGGTGATTTGCTACTGTGATTCAAACTCTAAACCTTCGGTAAACAGCTATCGTTATCTCCCTTGTAGTTGTTAACAAACCAACTCTAAATTTACAGAGCACGAAGAGAAGCAAAACAAGTTCCGCGCGCTCCGCAACCGTCAAGACCTGTTTCAGGAGGAAGGCATCCTCAACCTGATCCTTGAAGCCATCGACAAGATCAACGTGATCACGTCACAAGGCTTCCTTGCAGGATTCTTGGCTGGGGACGAGTCTGGGCAAAGCTGGGACATGATATCTGTTTACTTGTATCAGCTGTTGGGTAGGTTTGAGAGCATTAAAATCTTTTGTATTTGTTGAAGGGCTTACCAACACCGTAAAGTCACCTGCTAAATCTGAGCCACTTCAGGGTGAATGGTTACCGATATACGTAGACATAAGCAGCAAAGTTGCCGATCCGAGAGGACATAGAAGATATTTTTCATGCCCTTTTTGAAGAATCTATTCTATTGTCCACCGAGCTGCAAAGATAGTTAATACTACAATTATTTACACGTGCACAGCAACAACAGAATACGCGTATAGAACTTTGGGGGACCGATCCGAACTCAGTTTCTGTGGATAAGATTAATCTAATTATTCAATGGTGACTGATATTCAACGACTACATACCAATTTGAGTATCAATTTGCAAGTTTAATAACTACTTAAGTATGACATTAACAAGTTGAAATGTATCATAGTCTTTTCTTCGTCCTAGCTGCCATAATCAAAGGCAACCACACGAACTGCGCACAATTCGCCAACTCCAATCGTCTGAACTGGCTGTTCTCGCGACTCGGCTCACAGGCGTCGGGGGAGGGCACTGGCATGTTGGACGTGCTGCATTGCGTGCTCATCGACTCGCCCGAGGCTCTGAACATGATGAGGGTGAGTAATGTATTGCAAAATAATCGTCGACCAGCGTGGGACAGAGCTCGTACTGAGATGTGATTGAAATATAATAAGGGTCAGAATGATATTTAAATGTCTGAACATTACCTACTTAATTAGGTATGTATTATATCTAGACCCAAATATAACCCAAAGACAAAATGGTAAGAAGACAATTCAAAGCAGCTGATGCAGTAAATTGTCTCCTCTTTATCGGAAAGGCTGACTTCTCTACCTGTTAGTTATGTGGCTAGATAGCAATTTAAATTTTTAGGTTAATGCTTTGCCTACTGATGTACTAGACGAAATTAACCCAGATAATATTAAGAAAACATTAAAATCATACTTATTGGGTACTTTAACCTCGTACCTTTTTTTTTTCAAATTACACTTTATTGTACATTTTTACTTATTTTAACTTACTTATTGCTTATGCACGTCGATGTAAACGGTATTAGAATGTGACACAAACCTCTGTGGTTTTCTGATGATATTTAATTTTGATCCCACAATGTTTTGTTTATTATATGTTATCATATAATAAATATAACTTAAAATTAATTTAATAAAAAAAACTTAAGTTTGGTGTTGATCTAACTAAGGAAATTCATCGCGATCCAGACTTTCTGATATTAGGTTAGGTTTCCGGGAACAAATATATTTTCTAGTGTAAAATATGGTAGAACTCTACCTTAAGTCTTAAATTAATGTGTTAAGCGTTTTTATTCCCAGACTTTTAATTCAATTTTCAGGATGAACACATCAAAGTTATCATTTCTCTACTAGAGAAGCATGGTAGAGATCCGAAGGTTCTAGACGTGCTCTGTTCCCTGTGCGTGGGTAACGGAGTAGCTGTGCGGTCTTCGCAGAACAACATCTGCGATTATCTGCTGCCGGGGAAGAACTTGCTGTTGCAGACACAGCTTGTGGATCATGTGTCAAGGTGATTAGAACCTTATTTATTTGCTGTATAGGGTATATGATAGGTCTTGGGCGTGCTCAGGGTTTTGTAGAACAAATTTTGAACAAATCTGTTTCTGGGGAAACATGTGCTGTTGCAGACACAGATTGTGGATTATGTGTGAAGGTGATTTAAATATTTTTAACGGAGTAAGGTTTTCTGTATGCCAGGTTTTGCGCACGCTCTGGTTTCAAAGTGTTTACAGCTTCGACTTAGAACCGTACACGTGTAGGTTAACATCACTCTCGGCTCAACAAGTGTATATATCAGTTACTACGTTGTTTGATACATCCCCCTTTTTGGTAGGGGGATAAGACTTATCAGTGGCGCGTTGGTCAGAGACCGTGTCTGATCGATCAAGATCGATCAGTTAGCTTCAAGTTTGGATCAGTTGACCGGGGCTTACCCCGGTTCGATCCCCGCCCGGGGCCGACATTTATTTAGCAGATAAATGTTTGTACTCGGATCTTGGGCGTTAAATTGTGTTGTTTTCTGTGTGTGTCCGCCACCCGCAACACCTGGAATCCTAGTGTGGGGGTGTGAATGTGTAAGCGTTTAAGCGTTTAAGCGTTTTTAATTTAATTTATTGGATCACCAACATAAAATACAGCGTTTACGATCTACAATACAGTTTTGTTACGGATTTTATCTTACTGTTCTTATTGTTATAGGTAGCCACACACATCACTCTGTGATGTAAATTTACGATACAATAAAATGTTATAAAATGCAATAAAATACAATAAAGTACAATAAAATAAAAACAAACAAAACAAAAACAATTAAATGAAACAAATAACACTAACCACAGATCTCAGTGACACTGAATACGAGCTAATTTCTTTATACTTAAGTGAAATCAGGATATGTCTACTTTCTGAGCTTGACCAAGACATCTGAGGTTATTTATTTAGATTTATATCAATTCTTTACAACTTGAATGCGAATATCAATAGTTATAAATACAATTGACAAATATATAACAATAAATGTAAACTAGACATTTTAAATTTGTTAATACTCAAAGTTTAAGCCTGGTATGTATTATTGAAGAATGCTAAATAGTCAATGTTTACTTTTAAATACCATAATTGTTTTTATTGGTGAAATAAAGTTTTATAAATAAAAATAAAAAACGTTACTACTAATACCTACCTACTTCTAAAATTACATTTAATGTGTGGATATATTATTATTTTAGCATATTTTGTTAATTGTTAACTGTGATCTTTTTTTTTTTTATGATTATAAGATAGCAAACGAGCATGCAGGATCTGAGGTTTCAATGCTAATATTCCATAACAAACCTGTATTTTTAATAAACCTCTCGAAGAGCCATTCAAAGGATCAGGTACTGGTAACCCCTAGATAAGCCACAATACCGCAGCTAACCCTCGGCCAAACACCGCGGCATCTTCGATACGTGCACAAAGAAAGGCATGCAAACAGCGGAGGGTTACTTCTGCTTAGACATCGAAACATCTGTTCGGTCCCTAGCGCCCACGCGACAGTGAAGGGTTAAGGGGGACTAATGTGGACATTCTTTCAATTTTTATTTACACCATGTCTATTAATCCATGGATATTTGTTTTCCGCAAATAATTGATTTGTATTTTTTTTATATAAATAACAATACATTTTTTTGATTTGCTTGTTAATAATTTAAGATAGCGCAATTTTATTATGATATAAGATAAATTTAATGGATAATTGTTATGTATGAATTGACTTGGGAATCTAAATCAATTCGGATTTTATAAATTAAATAAATAAACGCTTACGCACTCACACCCATGCACTAGGATTCCCTGTGTTCTACTGCGCCACCCGCAACACACGGAATCCTAGTGCAGGGTGGGGTGTGACTGTGAAAGCGTTTATTATTATTTTTTATTTTTTTTTAAATAGGTGTGGCGGTGGTACCGCCCCAGGTGAACGGTATACAGATTCTACATTGAGATGTTGCCAAGGGTACAGGTACCCTTCACATTGATCAAAGGTGCATACAGCATAGTCGCATCCACACAACACTCGCCCCAAATAATCGGGAAGTGAATAAAAAAGAATTAAAGAAAAAAAGAAAGCGGACGAATCATCCCTTCTTATGCAAATTCTTTCGAATATTTACGTTTGATTCCACCCTCGCCGAGTGTTCCGCTATTAATTATTAATTTTCAAATGATTTATTAGCGCTCTTCGACCGGACTTATGAAAAATTCTATAAAAGTCAATTTCGAAACATGTCTCCGCGCCCAGCTTTGCGTTTGCGTATAATTGTTTCTCAGCAATTGTGTTCCGTGAAATTATTGTTAACAATCCGACCATGCATAGAATAAAGGTATATGTGATTATGAAACCAAAACACTTGTATTGTATTTCTGTCTCTAGATAGACCACATG
>DWLO01002515.1:0-12406 GCA_018245335.1 Dalla quadristriga | reverse complement strand
ATGTCTGCCCCGGCCGGGGATCGAACCCGGGACCCACGGCTCGTCAGTCAGGGTCACTGACCAACGCGCCACCGAGTAGTTATTCATTAAAACTGAATAGATTGGTAGGTACTAATGTATTAAATTATTTATTCAGTTTATACTGAATAACCACGTTACTTATTAACAGTAGCAACACCAAAATGCATGTTACACAAATATTCACTCTAATTGACGTAATTAGGATGTGGGCACCAATGCCCTAAATAACAAGACATAATTCCTATAAAAGATCTTACAAGTTAAAAAAAAATCAAAAATATTTATTTCCATCTACAATTTTTTCTTAACATGCAGATATCGGAGACCACCTACAAGCATTATAAACGCTAGTGTTAGGGGATCCCATAGCTTATGCAAGCAAATTCTAAATTTCTAACTATTTTGATCAAGTTGCTGTCGAAACACTTAAGAGGTTACGACTTACAACAGATTATAACAGATCATAGTTTCTTGCATAACAAAAATAACCGAATACTTAAGTGATTGATAAGAAAAAGATATCCACCGGCAAAACCAGATAAGATGAAATACGATTAGCGGTCATGAAATTACCTAATGTGATGCATGGCAATGGGCAGGCCACGTCGCTCGAAGGACTGATAACCGATGGGAAAGAAAAGTCCTCGAATGGAGACCACGACTCAGAAAAAGAAACACAGGCCGCCCTTCGACAAGGTGGACTGACGACCTGAAGAAAACAGCGGGAAGCCGCTGGATTCAGAGAGCACAGGACCGGTCGGAGTGGTGTCGATTAAGGGAGGCCTATGTCCAGCAGTGGACCTCTAAAGGCTGATGGATGGATGGATGCATTATTCACTCATTCATGTAATTGGTGTAATTCAAATATTTTTCGGACAAAGTGCAATTATTTACGTAGAAGCTTATCTATCACCCAATTGACAATACATTTCGGATCAAAGTGCAAACGTAGAATTGACACTTTATCAACCTTATCACCTTATCGTAGAATTGAAATTATCAACCAATTGTCACTAAATTATGACAGGTAAGTACGTATACTTATGATGATAGCACGAGATTGCGACTAAAAGTATGGCATAGGCTGGCTTGCATGGTCCATAGTGGCCATTATAGTACCTAGTTCAAATAAAACATAAGTTGTCATAAAATAATTACTATTACTGCAGCTGCAACACACAAAAAAAAATGCCTATGGTACTCAGATTAGTTAGACTTAGATATTTATGTAAACGAAATCAGATAATGAAATAAACAATTGTACAAATTAGGTTCACGAGAAACTGGCTCACAGTTTGGCAGAATTCAAAATGTGTGCTACATGCATTGTGGTTTTGAATAAAAAAAAAAAAAAAGAACAAAAATATCATACAGCAGACATCTGAAAGGAGGTCACAACGTCACGCCAACAAAGTCCAACCTTGGCTGTAGTTCTACCGTGAAGCAACCACAAGTTTCAAAATCATAATCAAGTCGTAATCGTCAGTAACCTCCTAAGCGCGGTTGCCAAACTACTTTCGAGGCCGGGACATCAAAATACACCAAGACCCGAGAATAAAACCCTTAAGGTCCGCCTCGGGAATCGAGCTTAGGACTGCAGACAGGACACAACCTACTGAACTACGAAGGCGACTGCGTTTATCTGTGACAGGTTACAAAACAATCCTTTATTTGCTAGCTCATACCACGTCAGTACAATAAGACAAAGGGTTGATGAGACAGACAAATAAAGAATGAATAACAATTACAGTATAATTACAAACGTAGGTATTACGTAGAATTATACGAAGGCTTTTTTTTATAATTCGTCGCCTATCCTTGCCCACCGAGCACCTTTGGCGGTATTTATTTTTAGCTATTATAGCTTACCCAGCTTCAGTACACGTACGAAATTAAATCGAAGGACAGTTTCTTATATGGCTGGAGAGTCTATTTGAAAAGATAATCAGTGTGCGTTAGCACGGTAATAGCCAACGTTGGACAAAGCTGAGATTGAGGCTCTCGCAAACGAGATTTGAGGCCCACGTAAATATCTCGTGATCTTAAGCAGCATTGATATGACTGGAGAAAACTTCTTACATAATACATGGGTTCGTGGATTAAATTGCCTCACTAGATGTTACTATGGACGAAAATATTCCTTTGTTGCCATATCCTCTCATGATACCAAATTTTAATTGTATAGTATAACATCGTCTGAACTTAAATTTATGTTTTAATTCACACGGTATATTTAAACGTGTCCAAAAGTATCCTATGACCTTCTCCAAGGCTCAAACTACCTCTCTACCAAATTATATGAAAATCGGCAACAAACTAATTTTCGCATTTATAATATTAGGTACGTAGTACTTATAATAGTAAGATTTACGACCTGAGATAAGGATTACATTGTAATACTCAGTATTAAAATAACAAGACTTATCGAGGTAACACAGTCGTAAAATACGTCTAGTGGTCGCATAAAATTTAAAACGAAACACTTATTTATATGGATGCTAATATTATACTTGCGATATACATTCGTATATAAACGTAAATATACGTTCGCATTCAACACGATACGAAATGTCGTATCGCAAGTGCGAAAACATTGATAGAGGGTTAAAAGCCTACTATCAGCTACTTAACAAGCGCCGACCGAAACTTACCAATAAATAAAATTGCAGGGAATTAAAATTAAGGTCAATATTAAATTAAATATGCTATTTATATTAAACATAATCAACCGTTCTTAGAATTTTTGTCTGTCCGTCTGCGTTTCTTGTCGCGAATAGGCTCCGAAACCGCTGAACCGATGTTGATAAAATTTTCAGGGATTGTGCTAACTTACCGCATCTCAATATCTCAAACGGTTTTTTAGTTATAGAGCTTAACGTCTGCATCCCTTTTCACTGTTTCACAAATATCACGCGGCCAAATTCGCGAGTTCTCGCTCGTTGTAAATATTCGTATGCTGTAGAGACATAAATCAATGTGAGTATTAATAACCGCCTACCCATTTAAAATAAATACATTTTTATTTCAGATCGGTAAAACAGTATCCATAATCTTTGCTGATAATAATTTGTTACAATTTGGCCTATGACCATGTTAACCTATTGTTAGTAATAAAATAGTTTCTAGGTGAGGGAACCAGGTCTGAGAAAAACCTATATCCAATATATACCACCTTGAACGACAGACTCTTACTACTTAAAACAATGATTCTTTACACATACCTGGAATTCTGCATTTTTATGTCATTTTATTATCTGAATAATTTATCAAAACAATTAATTTCTTATCAGTAGGTATTAGACATTCACATTCACAATACAAGATTAGACTTCCACACAATACACACAAGACAGTAGGAAGCCATTGCATACAGAATGACCAAATTGAGTGGAGTTGATACTATGTCCAGCAGTTGATTGCAACCAAAGCAACGAAGACATGACAAGAACATAACATAATACATTAATTGCGAACAAACAGTAGGCAGACAGACCATGTTTGACACTTATGACTTGTTCAAACCTGTCTCTCGCCCGCCTCTCCTCGCAGCTGCCAGACCAGCTCAGCACACTGCGCCAGCCCCGTGGCCCCTAACGGATGCCCCTTGCCAATCAGGCCTCCACTCGGGTTCACCACCACTTGACCCCCATATGTGTTGTCGCCCGCATCTATAAACTTCCCAGCTTGACCCTCCCCACAGAGCTGTAAAGACTCATATAAGATCATTTCATTAGTAGCAAAACAGTCGTGCAGTTCAATTACGTCCACCTGCTTTGGAGAAACTCCAGCTTTTTTATACAGCTGGGTGACAGCTGCCACTGTCATGTCGTAACCGATAACTTTCATCATGCTCTTTTCAGTGAAAACAGCTGGAGTGTCGGTGGCCATCTCCATGCCGATAATCTCAACAGCTTTGTCCTGAAGGCCGTACCGGATCACAGCTTCCTCGGACATCAAAACTGCAGCTCCGGCACCATCGCTAGTCGGGCAACAAGCCAGTTTTGGGAGAGGGCCATAGATCTTTCTGGAATTTAGAATCTCCTCCACTGTGTACTCTCGCTTGCTTTGAGAGCGGGGGTTTTTGATGGCGTGCCTGTGGTTCTTAGCAGCGATTTTGGCCACATGCACCTCCGTGGTGCCATACTTCCTCATGTGTTCGAGCCCCGCGTTACCAAAGTACTGGGCGGTGGAGGGCGCGGAGGTTAGTCCCGCAATCTCCTCCATCTTGTTCTTGTGTCTATCTAGCGGATTAGTTCGGTCGCTGAACACCCCATCGGTGAGCGCCCCGGGTGCCATTTTCTCGAAGCCGACAGCTAGTGTGACGTCAGCCAGGCCGCCCTCGACGAGTTTCTTGGCGAGGAAGAGCGCGGTGGAGCCAGTGGAGCAGTTGTTGTTGACGTTGTAGACGGGGATGCCGGTCATGCCGACCTGATACAGCACGCGCTGGCCGCACGTGGAGTCGCCGAACACGTACCCGCAAACGGCCTGCTGCACCGCGTCGTATCGCACGCGCGCGTCAGCCAGCGCAGCCTCCACCGCCTCCTTGCCCATCTCGGGGTAGTCCCTATCCGGACTAGGCTTCAAGAACTTCGTCATCCCTACCCCAACTACGTACACTTTCCTACCCATTTCGATGATGTTTTAAAATTAAATTGAATTACCTCAACTTCCTGATTCCGGACCGAACTTTAAATGCGATACCGCTATCTTTACAAAACTGGAACTGAAGGACTTGGGACCGCACCACAAACTCACTGATGTGATAAATTTTATCTTTCGATTGATGTCATAAAATGATACCCAAAAGTTCCGCAAGAAAACATATCACATCACACCACAAAGTTACTTTCAATTACTTTCAATAGTTTCAATAATACAGCTCCCTGCAAGTGTCGCTGCCAGTAGTGTAGTCCACCACGTGATAAACGTCATTGTCGTATCAATCTCGCGGACTCGGTCCGGTGAGGGAGGTCTACTGTAATCTTCCGGCCTACCGGACCGGATCGCGGTTACTGGCTTCTCTTCCGAATTATTTACTTAATAAAATAAGTTTGAAAGCCTTGACTGTCCTAAGGTACTGTTTGCTTAAATTGCTGCTACCCATTGATAAGGATTTTCAATTCAAATTTGTGTAATATTTTAGGCTCAACAGCATCCCTAATGTTCAATGCTATGTGGTCTTAGGTTCCAATGTTTACAATTTGAGGCTTGGGGGTTGTAGGTGTATGAATAATTCACTAAACGATCAAATTAAATCTTCTTCAGTATGCGGATTTATTCCAACGCGGATTAGTTAGAGGCCTAAGCATTGGTTTATTTTATCTAACAATTACAATCGGGAATGACGGTTTAAAATGCCCTACTGCCCTCGACACACGGAAGATCTCAGGAAATATTTCTACAACCGGTCACCCAACCAACTGCCGGCCGCGACCGGCGTAACTTAACTTGTCAATCAGTTACATTTGACACTCGCCGCGCTACCATGAGCGTTTTGGCGAAAGGCTATTCATAGGGCAACCCACCATACTTAATTTAATAACGGTTTAAGGAATGTCAATTGAGGACTGCAGCTCGGAGGAAGAGTTTGCGATGTGTGGATGGTGTGAGCCAAGCTGTTCTGAACCCAAGCCGCTGTGTTCTGCCCAAACGTGTACCCGAGGCTGCCTCTGCCGCCCGCCGCTGCTGCGACACTACACCGGGCAGTGCGTCGAAGAAAAAGATTGTTTGCCACGTATTTATCTATTCAGTCATAACATTTCACCTTATTTTACTTTGTTACTCGGTCTCTGAGATTTATTTTTTACAGTTACGAACCAGGTGCAGCTGGAATTGTTTTAAAATAATAGTCGTTATCGAACCATTGCAACCGGTACTTAGAACTTAACGTACCCTCCAAAGCATGTAAGCGCGCATGAAATTTCGTCACTGTAATTGTCACTTTCCACGCATCTATTTGAATCTCCATAAACCTAATTTTTATAAGATTAAGATTAAAAGAAAAATTACGAATTTCTGAAGAACAACATTTCTTAGTGTTTATCCCTATATGTATAGTAATAATGTTCATAAAAATTATTTACTCACATTTTCACATTTGTTATTTCAGAAAAATGTTTCGATCCAAACGAAGTGTTCGTTTGTCGCTACGGATGTGAAGCCCGCTGTGACAATCGCAGATGCATACGACCCCGTCGCTGCACGCTGGGATGTCACTGCAAGTTGAGACTGCTTCGAGACATCACCGGACATTGCGTCACAGCTGACAAATGTTTTGGATTCAATTCAACTGCATCACGATATGGAATGCTGAATGCAAGCTTTCAAATCCAACCTAATCTTATTACAAAAATAAATAATTAATAACTTACCTGGCTCTTTGATTAATTAAACTAGACTTTCCCCTTGACACCACCTCTGTAAAAGTCTTTACACACTGTCCCATTTTCAATTTATTGATTTAGTTATATTAACGTAAAGAAGTAAAGTATTTATTTGTTGTAAAAATTTTTGTAAATCAACGGTAAACAATAATCGTTTTTATTTTCTTTTCTTAAATAAATGCACAGGTCGTCACCTTAATATCCGTGATTTTTTGTATTCCTTTATTTTTATTTGTAAATATTATTATTGAAAAAGCATCTAAACATTTTAACATTTTGAAGTGAGTAGTTACATTTACACATGGTATTCTATATAGTGTGGGAACTATGTATAATTTTTTTGAGAATTGCGATCCGTTTTGAATTTTGTATGTAGTCTGAGCCTTAGCTTTACCTGTTTGACATCTGTCAACACTTAAAGTTAAATGTCATGTCATGATATTTACCGTTGTAAACCAACCGTGTTTGTGTCCTTCGTCTTATTACTACGATATAGAATGTTATAATATAAGTGTGAATTTAGAAATCATGAGTGAAAAGCTAAAAGAACTCAGGGAAAGGTCGCAGAAGCGGAAAAAGTTGTTGGCACAAACGGTAAGTGATAACATAACCTTCTTCAAAGATACGTCTGTTGTGTTTTGTTTGGTCCCATGTGAAACAAAATGCGTTGTAAAAGTAAATTTTTCATAACAGTGCAATACATTTAATTTGGCTAAGATGATGATACTTGATGCATATTTTTGTGAATGCCACACGAAGCATTCTTACTTGTTCATCAGGAGTCCTAGGTAGCGTTAGATAGGTTTGTAATTCTACTTAACATGAACTAAACGGTAATTTGTCTTCTGTCATGCAATTTACCGTATTATATTATAATAATATACTATTAACAAAGCCCTCAAAATTCATGGCAATGTTATTGCCCCTACTTCCAATATGTGGTGAACCCTGATCTCAAATACACAACACATACACAATCCCACACACATTCACACTGTCTCCACGGGCAAAGTTAAGCACCACTTACTCACGCAGTTATCACTAGGTATTCCATAGTGACTGTTCATTTCAGCCAGATCCTTCCACTACAGCGACTGCTTAAGCCGAGCTCTGTACCTCACCGTAGGTGCCCTCAGATCAGTTGCAATCCCAGTTTTGAGCAGCTGCAAGTTGTGGCATTTGCCATACCTTGCCGCTTTGCTATGTCCCTGATTTGTCTTTATCTAGCAATGCCCTTAGCTAACCAACATGTGAAGATTTAAAGGGTTGTAGGGCTTACAGACACTGTCCATGAAATAAAAAAATCTGACCAACTTAACAGCTCGGTGTGTCCAGCGTGAGTGAGCTTCGACATGCATTGGGAGCAGGCCTGGACGGGCTGCCTAAAAAGCATGCAGTGGCAGAGTATAGCTCAGATGGCAGTGGCAAACCCGTGGCCAAGGAACCTGACAGCTTGGTTTACACTGATTCATCCACTTTCTTGAAGGTATGTTATCTCTTTTCTCCATTATTAACAAACATTGCAGCAGTGAAAGGTGCTTATGATTTTGATATCCAATTGGTACAATTCCCAGATACTTATCTGTTCAGAGTTAACTTGGTTCTTAAACAGTGAAAGAAAACATAGCGAGGAAAGTATGCCTGAGAGTTATCATAATCTTCGCAAAGACGTCAGAGCCAGAATGGTAGACTTTCTCACTCTCATAGACACGAGTCATGGGTTGGTAATGGCAAAGCTTTGAATTTTAGAATTCCTGGGCTGATACATTTAGAATTCTAGGGTACGCAGTCCTCAAACCCCCACAACGACTACTGCCAGCACTTCGTGGATACGGGGCAGCGGCCGCAGAACTTCATCCGGGATGTGGGGCTAGCGGACCGCTTCGAGGAGTATCCCAAACTGCGGGAGCTGATCAAATTGAAAGACGATCAGATCGCGCGCACCGCCACCCCGCCGATGTACCTGCGCTGCGATCTGAAGGTAAGTAAATAATAAATAAATAAACGCTTACACACTCACACCCCCGCACTAGGGTTCCCTGTGTTGCGGGTGACAGACACACAGATAACATCACAATTTAACACACCCAAGACCCGGAAGGAATTCTAAGGAAGAAAGTTGACTTAATTTTATTGCCACATCTGTTAATTTCTAACTCTACACACTTGTACTCGTTCAGAATTGGTGCTCCGTCAATAGTGACGCACTAACTAGTCCCACTTTATTAGCTCCACCACTTTATCGTCACATTGAGTGTATAACGTGACCTCTGTATCCTGTTCAGAGGTATGTGTATATCTGTACACATTCTGTAGGTACCTTGTTAATGTGTAATACACTATTGTGTAAAAACATTTATTTATATAACCAACAAAATGAACATAAGATTATAAAACTAAACTACTCATAAATTAAATCTAAAAAATAATAATAATTTAAAACAATCTACCAAAAATATACTAAATAATATAAATAAATGTAAGAAATTTGGCCTCTGTGGTGTGGTGCCCAAGATGCTGTCAGCGTTTCCTCGCTGTATAGCTAAGCTAATTAATAATTAATTAATTAAAATTATTAATAATTATTGTTAATTAGTTTCACAAGTTACTACCACTGTTCGAAAGATATTTCACGAAAGATTTATGGCGGACATAACATTGTATTCTTAGATTCCGTTTGTGTATCGATAAAACTGTTTATCTATACTGAACATTTGTAAAAAGATTCGTGGAAGAATTTGTTGTAATCGTTTTTTTATGTTTCGACAGGTTGACGGCTCCGAGGCGCGTTGATTTGTGACCCTGACAGACGAACTGTGGGTCCCGGGTACGATCCCCGGTCGGGGCAAACACTTATATGAATAATAAAATATGTTTTAATGACCATAATTTTATTGTCAACAATGATATCGAAGCACATTTTTCAAAAATCTAACAAGCCTTTTACAATTTTTGAAAATGTTATAATGTGCGAGCGAGTAAGATTCAAAATGTCTTCTTGTATTATTAAATGTATTCTTCTTAATAGGGTTTTTGTAGGTAAATTAATTAATTAATTATTTAATTCGCCCATTAGTAGTAAGTAGGGTAGAGGATGTTTAACGAGCACGGGACACATTTTACCAACATGCTTCGTTTATGTTAGTTTCTAATTAAAATATCTGCCTTATTAGTAGCAAGACAAAGGTGGCGCACTTTTCAGAGTATTCTGGTTAGGAGAGCTAGTGAAGCAACAGTATAATTTTATTTCAGATGAGCGGAACGTTCTAATGCTTTTACGCTATTATTTAGAGATGTCATCATTAAAGTCATTAGCTGCTGTACGGTCTCCTCACAGAATTAGACCGTATTTGTTCCCGCCTCCGGCTAAGAACAAGGTTATTACGTTTTCTATGTGAACTGTATTTTGTCTATACAGTATTTTATTTTCTTATATATGGCGTCACACTTCTTCTGCATTTGCCAGTGTCAAGTTTGAGATATAATTATTGAAACGAAATTTTTTATTTTTTTATTTAAGGCACATAAATGCACATTATATAAATTACAATCTAGCCACATTACTTATTATAAAAGGCTAATGAGTAATTTTACTTTCACTTAAATTGACTCAACACTTCTTAGTTCTCACCACACTAAGGGTACAGACACATTGTTCTAGTGTTCTATGGACATTTATACATTTATATATTGAAACGAAATGATATTAATTTAATTATGAACAAGCGCGGAATTCTCCAAAAAAGGGCGGTCGTGCCCCACCCGGCCTACATCTACCCTTTACCATTCTAATGCATTAGAAATACATTAAATTAATTATTAAAATATTACACACGCTACCACACATATATACTCTTTTGTTTATGGTTTAAGTCTGTGGTCAAACTTAGAAGAGATTAATCTTATTTTGTCTATAGTCTTACTGAATGTCAAACATAATCATAAATATGATAATGTCATAGTCATAGTTTGTTTATCCTCTAATTTATCTAATATATAATTGTTATTTTAAATTGTATTGTTAAATTGATATATATTAGTTTTTAGTGAATACAGTTCTTTCAAGAAAAAGTAATGTTATAATTTAAATTCTGATTACGGTCGAATTTAGACCAGTAAGCGAACAGTAGCATATATTAAAATCAAAAATGATTTAGTACGTAGGTATTGTGAGTAAAAACAACCCGTAAGTCCCTCGCTATGTGACGTTATAAAAAAGTAGCCGTAAAGTAAATTGTTGTGGGCATTTCATTTCTTTTAGTCAATAAAGTCGTAGTTAGTGCTTCTTTATGGCTAGAAGTAAATTAAATTAATGTTCACTAACACGGCAGAAACCCTTTCATAACACGACGTCGTATAAAAATCTTGTTTTGAAAAGAAAACTCTGTTGAATGACCTTATTTTTTTTTTTCTTCATTTGGCTTTGCGCGCGGCTGCGTCTGCGTAAAGTTCACACATCTGTCAGAAACCGATCTGCGTTGGTATGAGACGTGGTAACGGTCCTATCGTCTACTCCCATAGTCCTGTTACAGACGAATCCTTAACATCTAATACTAATAGGGCTAACTTACTAACTCGTTCAGTCCTATTCGAGGTTGTTCACAGATGTCCATGGAAGGCAGTGATTGGTGGGGCTCTATGTTGGTTAGCTAGCCCAACTCCATTAAAAAACAAAAAATGTGTGTATGTCTATTTTTTGTCATGCTCTGTAGCCTAAACGGCTTGATCGATTTTGAAAAATCAAGGCGCGCTAATGTTAGGATGGATTTTTAAAAATGAGATGACGTTGGATCCTTCTGCATAGGTTGTAGGAAAAATGAATATGGCCGACGTCAGCGAAATTTTTTTGTGAATATAAATTTATTTTGATTGTCTTTAGTATAGATGATGTGTAATAGTTTCTATGTACTGTTACATATAGCAAGTATATACTAGCTTTTTTCCGGGAATTCGCCAGTGTAGTTTTCGTTTTCTAGCCGCGGGACCTTAAACTGAACAACTTGTTCATTAATGCAACAAAAAAGTTTAGTACAAATTAAAAAAACATTTTTTTAGTTGTTTGTATCTCAACAAACAAGCAGACGGTCCCACCTGATGGTAAATGGTCATCGTCGCCTATAGACACTAGCAACACCCGAGGAGTCGCCAATGCGTCGCTGGCTCTGAAGGAGTGCTCTTGTTACGCTCTTTTACTTCAATGATTAAAAAGAAACAAAAAACCCGACTGCCAGTGCGTCGCCCTTTTCTTTTCTGAACTTGGCTAATACACTGCCGTGTCCCTAGATCGATACGACTTAAAGTCGCCGTTTAAGTTTAAATATCTATGAGCGGTTTACAGGCATGTCATGTTGTTAATCGTTACTGTGTTTCGCAAAATTCGTTAATAATTTCCTGCGTGGAAATAAGAAAACTCCGGAGATTGATAAAGTTAAAACAATAAAACGGAGCCAGGCAAACAGTGTCTCGTATCCGAATGGGAAATTGTGATTGATTTTATGAATATTTCATACATAACTTTACGTATGTTCGAGGAGATTTTTTACGTTTTTCCTTTCATTTCGTTACATGTTTGTACCTTCTATTATTACTAAGACATCATGAAAACGTAAGTTGGTTTATTCTTTTAGTAATTTCAATGGAAAAGAGAACGAGTTTCACTACAATATACAGGTAAGTACAGACTGGAGGAGTATGCTCCAGGCCTTCTAAATTGTGAGGAGAGACCCGTGCCCTTCAGTGGGCCTTTATAGGCTGCAGCCAAACACTACAGACTGAAAAGACTAACGAATTAGTGACGAAGTAAAGTAAAGTAAAGTTAAAAACATTTATTCCCAATGACTAAACCTACACACCCTATATTAACAAAAAATAATAAACAAACAATATTGATTAGCCTGCATGTCTGAGAGTTCTCCATAATGTTCACAAAGGCGTGTGAAGTCTGCCAATCCGCACTTGGCCAGCGTGGCGGACTATGGCCTAACCCTTCTCACCTTGAGAGG
>DWLO01002514.1:0-12407 GCA_018245335.1 Dalla quadristriga | reverse complement strand
CCCTTAGATCGTCAGTCAGGGTCACAAACCAACGCGCCACGCAGTCGTCACTTTGTAACATCGTCCCGCAAGCCACATTAATTACGACTCAATTAATTATTATACAAAAATTTATACATGCTAACCACTTAATGATTTAATAGTGCTACGTTAGCTAAAACAAACAGCATTCTATCTTTTCCCGATACCAGTTCAGTTTACATACGGGTAATTTGGTATGTCCACATTATATTATTATCTGCACAATTTTTTAACAACTGGTACTTTAACATTTTATCACTGAATTCGTTTGTCGAGTGCGCGGTCCATTTAATCGTTTATTTATGCCATCATTAAATTGTGTACGTACATATTAAATATGAGCTGATACAAATGGAAATGCAGATCTTTCGTTTGGCCGGTTAAATTTGTGGTGATTCAATAAAATTATCATGTGACAGTAATAATTACCTGCGTTCAATAAATATTGACATTGAACGACGTGGTTGAAAATTTACTGAAATATTCTTCATTAAGCTTGGATCGCACATCACTCGCTAATGTATATGAATGAAAAGCTATAGGTACCTAAAAAAAACTGTACAAACCGTACTTCGACATTTCAATGTTTCGAAAGAAGCTGGATGTGCTACATTCTAAACATAAAAACTATAACATAAATGTACGTCAACACCATCAGGTTCAGGGCGAGAGGAAGCGAGTGAGCACTTCGCCTCCGGCTGGATACAAAACGAATTAGTACGGTTGTCTAATCCGCTTAGTTGGTACACTAATTACGAAACGGTGTCTGGGAGGCTGGGATGATCTAAGGTTAATTAGTTTTAATCTTAAGAGTCCCGGTAACTAGCAATACGATATAGAAAATAAACCAGGTTCTGGATTGGATTCGGGTCATAAATAAATAGGGGCATAACTAGATAGTTCATATTTGAACTGCGGCGTATTGTTTTTATATTATTGAAAATGTTCAATTAGTACCTTCGAGTTCTCTAAGATGAGACCCTTATCTTCATTATCTTCATGCCTTAAATTCATCCACCTTCTATACTGAATCCTTCTCCGTCACTGCTGTCCGTTTATGGAATTCCCTTCCCCAATCTTACCTAATCAAATACTCCTTTAAATTCCTTCAAAAATCAAGTCAAAGTAATGAATATGTTACCTTTCATTACCTTCAACATTAAACTCAACATATTTTATGAATTTCCTCTTTTCTGTTCTTCTTTCTGTTCTTGTACTTTTCTCGTTATCTTTTTTATAGCTTCAGATAAAATCTGATGAAAAACTATTTCGTGCACCTATAAAGCTATTTTCTCGAACTCCTGACCACAAAGTAGTCTGGGTGAAATCGCTATAAGACCGCATTTTATACCTTCTAAGTTTTTACAATGTTTGTATTTCTTTTTCTTTTATTGCACAAGAGTTAATCTATCTATCATGATGAATGATGAATTAAACTCGTAAAAAAATGGACACGAGTTGAAACTGGTCAAGTCTATTACCGCTACATATCATTAATACCTTTGTCTTCGAGCTCAGTCACGAACCATGAAGATCTATGGAGAAAATAAAATTGTGACGTTTTAAAGAGTTAATTAATACCATTATAATGCCTTGTGGTGATAGCAAAACAGAATAAAATTGTTACCATGCCTCCCTTCCCACAGGTGTCGTACGAGGCCACTAAAGTAATAATGGAGAACGAGCAGCAGCGTCCTCTGTGCGGCAACTACCATCTACTGCGATCACCAACCCGCCTGCCCAGCGTGGTGATTATTGGCAAATTCTCCTATTTTTGAGAGAGGCCTTTAGTTCAGGAGTTGACAACAACAGGCTGTTGATGAATATAATTATAATAAAACATTTGAATCTAAATCTGAACAAATCAAAAGAGCTCAAACTCGATGCATCTGGCAAGGAGTAGGTTTACGTAAACGTCAGAACCTTCGCAGTTAATTACTGCGTGGATGGGTGGTAATTGTAAGGGAATGAGCGCCTCCACGCCGCCGGCTGGATTTAAACGAATTAGTACAGTTGTCTGAACCTGCTTAGCCCATAATTTCTAATTTACGTCGGACGAGACTTTGTACGCGGCTAAGTCTGGGTCCGAAACGTTTTATTTATGTCATGAGTGTAGCAAACGGGCATGCAATCCCACCACTGCCGCCCATGGACAGCTGTGGCAAACATTGAATACGAGAGACTGTTAGTTAGATAGTTAGTCCTGTTAGTACTGGGTGTTAATAAGATAATTAGTTGGTTGGCATTCGTTAGTCATAGGGTTATGGGTGTTAGTGTGAGTTAGTCTTAAATATTAGTTAGTAATCGTTAGTATTTGACCTATTCTAAGCTGGTCACAGATGCATTGCTATCCTTGAATCCTGAGGTGGTCGCATCTGGTACAAATGTAAACCAATTCAAAACTTTCTATTTCATCATGAGATAATTACATACGAGGATACGAGTACACTTGAGAAATGTCACAACAGGAAAAGAAAAATAATATATTGATTGATAACATGCGATTCGTCACTGATTTAAATTAATTTAATCGGCATCACCCTTCTGACCGGAACACAATTGTTGAAAAACAACTATTCCACGGCAGAATTGGGTGTGGCGGTGGCAACGCCCTAGGTGAGCCGTATACAGGTTCTACCACGTGGTGAATTACAGAATGGTGTTAGTACATAATTACGCTGATCTATCTGACAGGAACCGTAAATTTTTTCGTGATAAAAATAATTTAGTCTAATGTAAGTTCTTAAATCACGTCGTGAAAAAAGGGAACCTACAAAAACTTTCGCGTTTATATTATAAGTAGAACATCACCAAGTCTGGGATAATAAGAGTAAATGATTGAGTTGTTCTTTTGATGTTACTTTGGCAACTTGCCAGACACGACCATGTTGTATATCGGATAAAATCGATAATTATGGGTTAAGTCGATAAGTTCGCGTCGATCAGACGGCGAACCAGGACTTGGTCGTATCGCATTGTTAAGATTCATCCGTTTTCGAAGCTATGCCCATCTATCTGCATCGCCATCAACCCGTCACCAGCCCATTAGCCCGTTACTCCTCGCAGAATGAAAAGGGTGACAGTCCACTAGGCTCAACAAATGTGTGTTTGCAGACTAAGGAAGACTTAGAGAAGACAGGCGTTTCGTCACGATATTTTATTTCACCGTCTTCATACTAGTACTAGTAGTTCAATACTGGTTGCGATCGAGTAGGCCTACTATGAATCGAAGGCCAGTGTGTGTAGCCAATCTATTATTCAAAGTCTAAAGTTTAGATTTTTTTTTTTTTTTCGTATGGACAGTTGCTGTTCGCCCTAATGGCCTTTACAGCGTCACCGAACGAATTTGCTGCTTCCCTGCTTTATGTATCGACATAGAAGGCTGTTTAACTAGTGCCCGACGAAAGAGAAATAAGCACTTTTGACGAATTACCATCAGTACCTAAAGCGCTCCACGTATCTGAATTTGCGCAACACATGCATCCACGGATTATCCAGTATAGTCATCTTTCGGCAGGTGTGTTTATCTTCACTATTGGCATTGCGTTTACGTCAATCACGTCACCTAATCTAACATGCTAGCATGTGCTGCAACATAATATAATAATATATCTGCATAGATCCGTAGCTCTAAAATGGAGGTTGGAGGTTGGACAAGTAAGAGGTTGTTTTATGAGAATATTCATCTTAATAGTAGCATAGAAAGTAGGAATGAAATTTTGATAAGTAGCTGCTTGTTACGTGAGGTATCGATATTTGAACTTCAAGACTGGAAACGTGTCTTTTAATATTATTTACTTCAAATTTATATTCCTACATGTGGCGACTTCAGACTTTGGTCGTTTGCTATCTTCATACTTACGGAATAGATGGAATGAGGCAATAATTCTTAAAAACGGGTGATTATGTTTACGTGTCATATAAATAGCATATACCATTTAATTGTTCCCTTCATTCTAATACCACAGACTGACATTCCATTTTATTTATTGGTAAGATTAGATAAGATAAGGTAAGATTCAAACTTTATTATACCTACATAACAAAATACGATATAAAAGGCGGACTTAATACTTAAGCAATTATGTACCAGTAAACCTTTGGTTTAAGCACAGATTATCGAAGGCGGTATTGAAAAGGCTAAAAGTAAATCTTAAAGACTACACAAATATAAGTAAGAGTAAAAACATTGTAGAAACTTAAGAAACTTACAATCATTATTATTATGCTTTTAAATAGCTGAAATAAAAATATATAATATTATATACATGGATACTCAGCATATAATATATACATATATAATACATACATACAAAATTTAAAGATGAATACATAATTATAACATGACATAAAAGTAACTCGCTAGATGTTGGAGCCTTCTCCAACATCTCTTTCTCGAAGCTTTCTCTCTTTGGATTCAAACTCTAGCTTTATTGATATCGATCGCTTCTAGATTGTCTGCTACAGACCTATTGTAAGTCAACCGGAATGGCATTCAAGAGCCGACTCGCGCTTATAGCAAAAGAGTTTGGTATAAAACCGGAACGGTGAAGAGGAGTGGATAGTATGAGAGAGTGGAGAGCTTTTTCAGACATTATGATTTTCTCTTTTCTCATTATTGGATAGATTATGTCCAATTTGCGCTGAAATATTTATTTGCATTCTGGATTGTACGTACAGCTGGGGCTCCTATTTTCGTAATCAAGTATTTAAGTCGATTAAAACTTGCTCTCGAGCGTGTTATCTTGAAACTTGAAAGTTTGCATGGATTGGAACATACGATCTTTCCATAAGCTTATTTGCATTCTGTTAAAATTCCAGAACACTTTCAAACAACTGTTGTCTTTAACTTAGCTATCTGCTTGTGTGTTTTTACGTACTCTTCAAGGAAAACCATTCATGTTTGTTACATACTTAACACCGTAAGTGTGTATAAAATAGCGTAGCTGATTATGCTGTTTTGTCAAGGACAATCCTTACGAATATTATAAATATGAATTTGTGTTTGTTGGTTTATCGGTTTGTATTTTTTCATGCTGCAACAGAGCGATGGATCAACGTGATCTTTGGCATAGAGATAGTCGGGCTGGAGAGTGACAGTGGCCACTTTTTATCCCAGTAAAATGCGGGGTTCCTGTGGGATTGATAAAGATATTTTACACGGGCGGAGCCGCAGAAAAAGCTTCGTAATAAAATATTCAATATCTGAGAAAATGAAAAAACTTACACAAGTTGCTTTTTTAGGAACTTACATTGTCTCCCAGTCCACGGTTCACGCTTTTGTGGGAGGCTTGGCTCTACGCTTTGAATGTAAATTACTGAGTTATGATCAATAAATAAATAATATTATTGTGTCGCTTCCCTCGCTTGCATATTTTAACATTTTCACTCACACACACTTACACCCCCGCACTTGGATTCCCTGTATTGCGGGTGGCGGACACACAGAAAACTCAAATCAATTTAACACCCAAGACCCGAGTACTAACATTTATCATCTAAAAAAATGTCTGTCCCGGCCGGGGATCGAATCCGGGACCCACGGCTCGACAGACAGGGTCACTGACCAACGCGCCACCGACTCGTCATTGTCTATTTCAATGATAGTAAAATTATAGCTATACTTATGAGAAATGTGCTTCATTACCTTTCTTGACAAATAAATTATGGATATTTAAGACATAAACCAAATCCAAAGTATACCTAAACTTTCAAAATGATTAAAAATGTTAGAACGTCTAAACCAGCTAGTTAATTGGTAACTGAAGACAAGACTATCGGTACCGCCTTCATGTGATTTAACGTGCAAATTTGAACTTTAATGACCCTGACGTCTTAAACGACGCCGACCGATGTCTTTAAAGTTCAAATTTGCACGAAAAATCAGATGATTGCGATATGAACGCATCCCTTTGCGTTACGCAATTAACCTGCGGCATCTTCGCATTTCCTACCAGAACATTGTTTAAGTTCAGTAAACAGCGCAGGAAAATGAGCGAATGATAAAAAATTGTGAAAGCGGCTAATTTTCCCTCGCGTATACTTATTCGCAATACTTTGTTTCACATAAATTATTACGAGTCTACCACGAGCTCTAATTTGCGCTGCCGTCGCTTAGCGCGCTTATAAATCTTCTAATCCTTTACGAAGCGAGTAAAACGTACAGATTACGGGAATGCCGCGCAAATGTGATTATTTATTCAGAAGAACGTAAAATTCAGCTGATATGTAGAATCATTTAATACATCATATATTATGCATATGGACGGCTGAGTGATGCGTGGGCAGTGCCCCTGTCTGACGAGCCGTGGCTCCCGGGTTCGATCCCCGGCCCGACATAATAACTTTTCCCATACATTTGGTATGAAATGAGAGTCGCAACAGTCGCAACTTATACTTTTATACTGAACAAAACTTTAAATTCCGAATAGACAGTAATTTAAGGCTACAAGGAACACTGATCACAAAAAAGTTGTAAATATATTTTACTACTACTATATATATACTACTTACTATACTACGAATTTTGAATGCAAAATCGCAATTCAATCAATCATTAAGTATGAAACAAATGTTACAATATGCATTTACTGAAGAAAAAATATGAAGAAGAATAAACATGTCTGAATACAAGGAGAAGCCTTCTTGTTATAATTTAGTAGCCAGATCTAATAAAAGCAAATTGGAGTAACAAAAAACGATTCCATATGGGAACGGCTTGCTTAATACAAAAAGTCCGTAGTATATTTTTATGGTAAGCAACTCATCTCTCATGCAAAACGCCAAGTTCCTTTGTCGGCGAAGTACAAACGCGATCCCATATTTCTTCTTTCCCCATATGCTAATAAAATAACCATGACCATTCCGTTAGTCCTGTCCTACTTTCTACTAATATTATAAATGCGAAAGTCTATAAGGACGGATGTTTGTATGTTTGTTACTCAAACACAAAAAAAACATTTGAAATTTAAAAAGGAAATAGGGGATTTTTGTAAAATTCAACCCATAAAAAAATATCATAAAAAAATATAATGGATTATACAAATAAAATACTTAATTTCTAATGTACAAGGGGGTCTTATTTATTTATTTACGCTTTATTGCATTTCTACAAGGGGCGGACATAATGCCTATGGCATTCTCTATCTATCTACTAGTCAACCCTTGGCGATGATGAGAAGATGCGGTAGGAGTTAAAAAAGTTATTTAGATTTATAAATAACTGAAAGTTTACTATTGTGAATCTTACCGCTAAGCAGCGATTTTTTCCAGACAACCACATGGTGAGGGGTGAAAAATGACAGCTATGAAATGAGGTAGGGTGCACAAGATGAGATCATAAGGAAAATACATGAAAGCAGCATTTAATAATACGTGAGGAAAGAAATCCAGATACAAAATATAAAAAATAAGTTTAGGTTGAAAGGTTTGACCTAATACTTAAATGAGTTTAAATATGTTGCTAAAGCAAGCCATTTTTCTCTGTATACAGAGAAAATAGCGAAAGCAATTCGCTACTTTTCTGTTAAAAATTAGGTGTAGGTCTCGTACTTAAATTAAAATAAGACTAAAATGTCCGTAGTTGTATTGTCAACACATCACATCTGTGAAACGTATACTGTATATAGCATTGAAAGTGGAAGAATGCGCGAATGACGTAATATATGTTAGAAACATAAGTTGCCTATGAAGATTAGTTTCACATTCACATGGTTTGTATTCGTCGTAATAACATTATAAGTTTCAGCACCTAACATGTCAGTATCATTGGAGTATTTATTTATTTTAGATAATGTTTATCTCAATATGGAATGGAATGGAATATGGAATGGAAGTGGTATACATAAGGCATAATAATAACAATGTGAAATTTTCAAGAACAGATCGAAATGGACTGGTTTCAACGACTTCAACTTGGCGGACTGAAGAGCTCTTTATGGGCGGCTACGCACATTCAATCCATTAGTTTCTTTTATGTTTGTGGATGGTTGGCTGTCTATGGTCATAAAAAGCATATCTGTATGGGCGCGTTCATCGGTATTTCGTAATTCTTTTGTTATTGATTTTTTAATAATGCTCTGCATTTCAGATTGAGCAAATGCTTTAATCAAAAAACTTTAATTCACAAATGTTAAAACTATCCGTGTCCAAAAGAAATAACCTATCCAATTCTCTTAGACAATAATATTTCTAGCTTTCTCTCTGTCGCAGTGTCCAGGGCGTCGAGACGTCGAAATCAAATAGAATCTAAGCCCTAAATCAGTTCAAGTAGTTCCAGGCGCTTTAGTTCAACATCTGTGGAGTTATTTTATTCTCTCTGTGATCTAATTCTTCATTCTTCTAACACACTCATGTGGAAATGTACGTCCGTCACGTGACCTATTTCACTGGTCCATGGGCGAGTGATTACGACCTTAGACGATTCTGTGAGCGTCATGTAAGTTAACTTAAGACACGCAAATTAAATAATCGTTTCTTGTTGCGTTGAATGATGTAAAGTTTAGGTAGAGACTTCTTTTGAGGACTCCGTGGCGCGTTGGTCAGTGACTCTGACTGACGAGCTGTATTTATTTGCACATAACGTACTCGGGGCTTGGAAATGAAATTGTGTTGTTTTCTGTGTCTGTCCGCCACCCGTATCACAGGGAATCCTAGTAAGGGGGTGTGAGTGTGTAAGCGTTTATTAATATCATTATTTTATAAAATTTTATCATATTATTCTTCCTTAAAATTCGTAGGTAGGTAGGTAGGTACTTCGTAGGTATTTAAAAATGTATAACCATAGCGTTTTATACCAGTAAAATTAGTGTAGGGTAATACAGTAATTAAGTGTGATGTGATTTAGCAACGCGACGGGCGTCGGAAGCTTGGCCAGTCGCCATGTCGGGCGCTTGTTTATTAAATTCCGCACTACATAATAATTAAGGAATAATATTATGTTATTATATACTGTAGCAAGGACGTGTTTTAATTTATAGCAATTTTCATAGAATACTCTGCGTCCGTAGTAAGCGAGCGACGAAGTTATGCTATGTCGGGCGCGGACGGGAGACGGATGGATGACCTCATGTGGCAAAATTTATGCAGGTTATAGTTTTAGTTTAGTCTTAATTTTAGGCTCACGTACACGCTTCTACCACCAGGTGTAGACTAAGTAGGTCTGCTTACAAATCGTCGTGTCATTAATTCTTATTTCATGATTATCTGGGTAGGTATTCTTGAGAGTATATATGTGTAGTTATGTGAAAGTGTGTTTGTTGGTTTATTCGTATTTCACGCTGCAACAGGGCGATGGATCGACGGTTTTTTCATAGAAATAGTTAACGGTCCGCAGAGTGACATAGGCTACTTTTTATTCCAGAAATGCACGAATCCTGTGGGATAGATATGGAAATTTTATGTGGACGGAGCCCTAGGATAGCGCTGTAGTATTCGATCGCATGTCTAATCGCTATTGCCATGAGATCAAGATTTATGGCGCCATTATCTCCATGAGAGTACCTACCTACTGCTCATTAATATAGTTAACTAGAGCCATGAACTGTCTTTACTCGCAGCTTAATTAACCACCGTACGCAATGCACATAAATTGATATGATTACCATATAAGCGATGATAGTTTAGTGTTTAAGACATCAGACTTCTACTCGGGGAGGTCCGGGAATAAAATCCCCACCTATGACTTTTCTTAGTTATGTGCGGTTTAAGTAATTAAATATAATCTGCTAACGGTGAAGGAAAACATCGTGAGGAAACCTGTATGTCTGAGAGTTCTCCATAATGTTCTCAAAGGCGTGTGAAGTCTGTCAATCCGCACTTGAGTCGCGTGGTGGACTATGGCCTAACCCTTCTCATACTAAGAGGAGACCCATCACCGGCCCACTACTGAGCACGAGTAGTGGGCCGGTGATGGGTTGTGATAATGATCATGATGATTAGATGATGATGATGATGGCAGCAGCCGTCGCCTGTAGTTCATGACGTTCGATGAAACGCGACGGTAGCCCCCAAACGTAAACTGCAGTCGACGGCTGCCGTCGGCCACTTGCACTCACGTGTGTTCAAGTTCTAACTAAATCTTTAGCTGAGTATATGTAAGAGTGATAAAATTATACTTAGTACCTACTTTGGTTGAAATAAGAAATATTGTCTGTAAATATGTAGTAGCAGGTACCTTAATAATCTCCTTTCATACAGCTTCACGAAAATTTACGCACGTTCGTCGTTCCTACTTAACACAGAAAATGGGAAAATTCTAACAAATTCTAACCATTCTCAAGCAAGGCTCTCGGAATCCTTTGAATATTAATAAAATGTAATTGTTCGCATTATTATGTAGGTAAATGTCGGGAATTTCCACCGTATCGTAGAGGAATTTCCATATGAAGGATGTGGAAAAATTGTGATTGACTTGTATTTCTATTACAGCGGAAAATTTTAGGTATTCACTTTTTTATTGTGAGTACACGTAACAAAATATCGAGATAATATTTGCAGTTATGATATAAAGGCGGCCTTGCTCCGCCCACGTCAAGTTCCCTTATCTATCCCACAGGTACCGTGCGTTTTCCCGGGATGAAAAGCCTATGTAACTCTCCGGCCCATGAACTATCTCTATGCAAAATATCACGTCAAACCATCGCACCGTTACACCATGAGAGAAGGACAAACCAACAAACACACTTTCTCATTGAGCGAGGAAAGATGTTCTATCGCCAGGTTTTTGCTGACATAAATATGTTTTCTAAATGGTAATCTTCCTCCCATGCGGTGCTACGATCCCATTTTTGTTCCTTTCAGTGACAGACACACTATTATCTTCCCTAGTATATCACTTTCGTTTAATTGTACCTTATATTTAAACATGGTTGGGTCTAATGTCTAAAAGGAACAACGACAAGGTAATTGCTTTTGAGTCTAAAATAGTAGGTACATGCAGTCGGACTGGTATCATAATCTCAATTATCCCTCTTCGTCTCTGAATAGTTGGTCCATCTGTGCGGTATGGAATGCACCATTCCCTTAACACATTGTGTCTGTAGACTGAATAGTCGTCATAGTGTTGGAAGCTAATATGAAATAGCTACCGTGCCTGTCTATTATAAGATCGTTTGTATAGTTGCAGAACATTTTTGGAAACGCTAGTGCCTATTGAAATAATTTTTTTGAATAAATTATACCTCAACGAACAAGCAGACGGTTCTTATCTGTTGATCGTCACCTATGGACACTAGTAACAGCATAGGAGTCGCCACTGCGTCGCTGGGCCTAAAAGAGAGCTCTTTCGGTGCCTTTTTAGAAGAACCCCATGTCATAGTCAATTGAAAAAACATCAGACGGAAGTTCATCTCACAATTTAAGCGTGCGTGCCAAAAATATTGCGCGAACCGTTTCGTGGAGCCACGGATCCAGTCGTAGTTAGTCAAAAAGTACGTTTAGCGTACTCAGTGTCGATACTCTGAAAGATCGTTGATTGATTCAAAATATCGCCTTTTTTATATTCCGAAACCATCTTAAATAGATGGTTGATGTTTGATGTTTGATGGTTGATGGACAAAAAAAATTACCAAACTTTAAGGAAAATCATAACTAAATATTCCAGTGGCAATTTTCCAAGAATTCGCATTGCGCATAGATAACGCTTGCTATACATAGTTCTGTTTCGAAGCCACTATAACGTAGATCAGTAGCAAACAGTCAAATAAACGTACCGTGTCCACAGTTTCGGCCGTTAAACACGTTTTTCATAGCTGCCGTGCCTTGTGTGTTCTTGGCATTATTTTATTTTTGACAAATGTTTATCTACATTCTGACTCAACACGATATCACCACAACTGCGTGATATAATACAATTTGAAAATTGCTCGGGTTTTCTCTTCTTTTCTGGCAATCATCTTGAAACTACGTATCTAAAATTTTCTTCTTCTCTTTGAGTATGGTGCTAGGTAAAGTATTTTGTTACTCAAGCACTCTTGTTATTATCAGTACATTCTACACCTTCAACTGCCGCACTATCAACTGTTAGTTAATTAGTTCTTCCTATTAATATTAGGTGTAAATTAGATCATTAGTTAGTTAGTATAAGATAGTAATAATAATCTATGTGCTGCAGTTACTAAAACTACATTCGTTACTTGGCTGTCTTTCTAACTTCTTTGCTTATTAATTCAATGGCAACCAGTCTTTTAAGGGTATTCTCAATAAGTTTATAAGGAAAAAGTAAAGCGTGCCAGCTGTGTCTAACGACTGTAATTTAGGCACTTGGCTCACACCCATTGTGAGAGCTACTTACTATAGAGTTCAATATGCAATCACTCAGATCAGGTTATATCTATGAGGCAGCGTTTTAGATGACAGCGACCGGGCAACGGGACTACCATACAAAA
>DWLO01002513.1:0-12410 GCA_018245335.1 Dalla quadristriga | reverse complement strand
GGTATTTGAATATGAAAGATGCGAATGCACCAGTTCGTTCTCTTGCATCCATAGTCTTGACCAGGATTCGAACCTGGGTTTCCCAGCGCAGAGGAGGGCGCTCTCACCAGCTGAGCTATCAAGACAAACAGAATGCGAGGAAAGGACTGGCACTAACTGAAAATACACTCTGTTACCCTATGTTATATTTATAAACCTTTACTGAGTATGGATAGGTACCAAAGGTTGGAAGATAATGCTGTATTAGCATTAAGCCCGCCACTTGTATACATTTGTACAATAAAGTGTTTTTTCATTTCATAGGTACAAAGTTACTAAAATGTTACTCTTGTAAATTAGCAAAACCATTAAGAGAACACAACATTTCAATATCAAAAGTTTTAATGCATATTGTTACTTCAATGAACCGCACCTTTCGCTCTCTATTGCTGAACTTTACTTGACATTTGTATCGAGGATACAACATTGTTGCTGTGAGTGTATTATAATATTCGTTCTACGATATTATTACAACATACATTTGAATCTATTTTAATAAATGAAACGGAGAACGTTTGAAACATTAATTAGTCTTGGTTTAGTCATCCGTTGTTCATGTATTTCATTTTACAACGATCACAGTAAGTAAGGACTCACTCACGTCACTGTTACTGTTACTTGTTTTACAAAAATAAAATTCGATTACAGGTTTATCAAGTTGGTTAAAATGCCATTAATAAAAATCTAGAAAAACATTATTTTAAATAACTGGTACAACTAGCGTAACCTATGACGATACTTCAATGACTATCAGGCACACAGGAACGTACCTAATATAAGATCAAATATCACCCGATATTGGAATTTCTGGGATCAAAAAGGCTTCAAGTAGAAATCCTCCCGCAGTATGGGAGCAGATTGTTCATTTCAAGGCTTTATTCTGGCTAGCTTAGCTCCTCTTGTCTCTGTTTGTTCTGCAAACTCATATATGTTGCAGTATTGACGTCGCTGAATATTGCAAACGGATTATATCGATTCATCGATCTTTAAAACATCTAGGTTTAAACTATTTCCGTTCAATGCCTTTTATGGGAATAATGACACACTGTTGAACAAAAACCGTCCGAAACGCTGTAACAATGACGCGATATGTTGCTACCACCAATAAATTATGGCCTTCAAATCGTTTTGATTGAACACTATAATTGTTGTATTTTATTCTTGTGTATTTAAAACCGTACAAACAACAATCAAATTTATAATTTGTTGGGAAAACGATTTACAGATTGAACATGCAATCAGTATAAAACATTCAAAGGTGCGAGTATCTCGCACAAAAAATCACATTCAAACAAGAATAAATGGGAGTCGACAAAAGTCCAAAATGTTATTAGCCGCGATACCGTCTACCTACCTACTCAATTTGTGGTTCAACTAAAAGTGAATGTATTCGTATTTTAAGCTTGAAGGTTCTGTCGCAAGAATCGATAGAATTAGTTGAGACAGAAATCGGGGTAAGGTCACACACGTGGTGCAGTTGCGGAAAGGAGTCGAGTCGGACAGGGCCGAAACAATCACTTGAGAGTTTTTGATATGGAAATAGCAATGGGCTTAGTCAAGCCTGAGGTTTACTCGTCGCCGCGACCTATGGAAACCAAAACCAAATTC
This sequence comes from Dalla quadristriga, assembly GCA_018245335.1. Lineage (NCBI taxonomy): Eukaryota > Metazoa > Arthropoda > Insecta > Lepidoptera > Hesperiidae > Dalla > Dalla quadristriga. The sequence continues at coordinate 10,763 of DWLO01002513.1, read as the reverse complement.
AGACGGATCATGTTAATTTACTGAAGTTCTTGAAGTCTGAGATGGAACGCCTGAACGCTACGCACACATCAGGTCGAAGGCTATTTACTTATACAAGGTTTAATGGTTCGAATCAATCCTTCATTCTGAGATGAACCCCTTGCTCAGCAAAGGGCCAGTCCGGGTAATGATGGCTAGAATAGAAATGCAGCACTATAACCCGATTTTCCAAATTTCTGCTAATGCAATTGAAAGTAATTAGTACCCATTTAACCAAATCGGTAGTTTGTTTGAACCCCTCCGCGACATAGACGTAGTTACCTTGTCATCATCGTTGGAAGATCTGTAGGGAGTTGACTTATCTAGGCTTATCTTTGCGGTTACGCTGTAATCAAATGGAGCGTAGAGCTATCCAGCGTTCAGATAAAAAGTGCGCAGACGGCAAGGCCGGCGCGTGATAAAGAGAACCGGGCAGACACGGGCAGCGGCTGACCTTGGCGGGTGGTTGCGCTCCGCCGCGCCGAGCGCAGACACGGGCGACGCAAAAAACTACCACCGCGATCACCTTCGACACACTTCATTGGCGTCTAGTTACGCTGAGAAATCCCACTTCAGCAGAGAATTTCGAATGCGCGAAATTCTAATTTTTTTTCGACGTTACTACCAGCGCGATTTCAATACTAAACTAAATTAGGTTAAAAGTTAAAATTCAATTACGGAATCAGAAGAATCGAATACAAATAGCGCTAAATGTAAAATATTGTCAACGAGGTAAATCAAATTTTTAAACGTGATATTTCTGTAGAAGCGAGTCATGTTTGTAAAATGTTCAGGGACATGCCTATTAGCGTTATAGTAAAATGAGTTATAATGTGAGTTACATACGGTTGCAAGTGGAGTGTTTTCGGGAAGGTGGTTTAATCCGAATGTACCTAGCTAGCAAGTGATGTCACCGATTTACCATTCGTTATTCTGAGCACGGTCCTATATTCGTTGGCCGCGCGTGGCTGTTGACTCGGAGAGCATTCGGGGCGCATTATAAGGATAAAAGTATAGCTGCAGAGTTTTACATCCAAATTAAAATTTTAGCATGTGGTTTGAATGGTAAGTGCGCGTACTCGCATAAAATTTGCGAAGTAAGTCAAGAGACTGTCAGCAGCGACAATAGTCGTCCGTCTTTATAGTATTAGCCGCCTAAATTAAATGTTTTATGTTTAACTTTATTGCTTAGTCATTGTTTGATGATACTATTAGAGATACCGATCGTCAATTTAACAAACGATGATACAATTTGACTCAATCACCAGTGTTTACGTTAGGGAAGGATAATTAATAACACTTAATACGTATATCCCGTCTTAAAATAGTCATACAATATCTTGTTATGAGCAGCGCGCTGAGTCACCCCGAGACATTTTAATACAATATGTGTATACTGATTACTTGCTAATATGAAATAGTGATGCAAATAATGTGCAAAGCGAACCAAATGATTATTCGAACACGTAGGTCAGTTCCGGCAGTCAAAACAAAGGCCATTGTTAACGTGCGAGGAGCAGATCGCAACTAGTGCTGCTCTGCATTCGGGACGTGCGCGAGCCACATTTAGCAGCCTCCGGGGACGCCGGCGGACTGGTAATTAGCGGGAGGCGAAAAATTTGCGACGGCTTAAAATTTACGAGGCGCAAATTACACGATTCCGTCGCTATCGCTGCAGCGCCCGTTAATGTGCACGCCTTATCGAACACGGAGCGAGCGAGCGAGCGGAGCGGAGCCACCGCGGCACCGGCTCGCCCACATTAAACTGATCGCATTGGCGAAACATAAAAAAAACAATTCCAAATGTGGGCATCGGAGACTGTACGTTCAATTCGAAAGAGGAAAACGCGCGTCTGTTTGCACAATGTATTAATATAACAAACCGGGAAAACAGTAACGACGATGACAGCCGCCGTGCCGACTGCAAACGAGTCCCGAAATTTTCCACTGGATTACTGTGCTTATGATACGGAAAATAAATAAGGGTAGGCTGCAATTTTTTTTAATGTGTCTTCCAATGTCTGGCTGGGGACGGATCTCAATATTTACAAGATATTTTGTTTTGGTTTAGTACCTATGCCATTTGGTGATAACAAATGTATGTAAGGAAAAACTATTATGAATAACGGTTCTATATGGCTCACAACGGCTACAACCAAGGATGAAGGATGAGAGCAAACATAGTCTCTAACGATTGGGCCGTTTTTATACCAACATACAAAAAAAATAAGCTAAGAAGGATGAATAAGCAGCATCTTCAGTATTGGTCGCTCGGTAGTTGTACTGTTCTATATAATTAATTGCATTAGAGTGCCAAAATTTTCCACTCTAAGACCGTACAGTGCAAAGAAATAAAAGACTGCCAACAATATCTTATCAGTGATTAATTTTGTAGCGTAATCTTACGGCGAGCTCTGTCATATCCGGTTAATTTTACAAAGATAAGGAATTCTTCGAGAAGCACATTATCGCTTCGCCTGACTTTTAGCGGTAATGGTGATCTACTTTAAGGAAAATACATTTAAATTGTAAATTACGGCTTTTTGCAATCGCTGATACAGAAGTTGTCTTACTCTTTAATTAATAATTCATATTATTCAAAGCTGCCTCAGATATTATATGTTGACCGACCGCTTGCAAGATAGTGTTATCAATGTCAACAATTGCCTATAAAACATTTAAACAGTTTTTTATCTGAAGTATAAGTATATTGAACACATAATTTTGTTAATGGAACAGCGCGCATGGCAGATCCACTTTTAACTATTGGTATGCGCGAAGTCTTAGACTTTAGGAATGCAAACCTTCTCAAGTTTTCTTCATGGATAATGTACATAGGGAACTTTAAAAGAGCTCTCTTTCAGGCTGATGATTTGTCAACTTCTCACGTGTCCCCTTACCGTAAGACCCGTCATCATGTTTGTTAGCCTTTCAGACTATAATTATTTTTTTTGGCCATTTGAACCGCACAGACTACAGTCGTGAAGTCGACTCGTATTTTAGAGAATAGAATTACTGCTAGTGTGATTAATACTTAGTGATGAAAACACGACGTGGATAACTTATGGAGGATATAGAGATACACAAAGTCTTGTTATCTGCACTGCAATAGATGTTGGCTATTGTATATTCTGTGGGGATGTAGAATCAATTCTGTTTACGTGCCAATATAATATTGAAATTAAGGTAACATTTTTCTATTTAGAATTTTTGCCTGTGTGTCCGTCGGTCTGTCTGCGTTTTTTTCTGTCGCGAGTAGGCTCCAAAACCACTGAACGAGACGATAAACGGTTTTGATTAAACTTTAGGGATTGTAGAGGGTTCATTATGTACCGTATAGGTTTCGCTTTAACCCAGTATTTCTAAAGCCCTTTTAGTTTTAGCGTCTGCACCACAAGGGTCCCATTTATATCAACATTTCACGCTGCCAAGTTGCATATCATTTCCCAATGAGACTCAGAGAACTTTATTTTCAATGTAAATAATCTTCACCGTTTAAAATTGTCTGTAGTCGTAGTAATTAATATAATGCTGTCAGCGATCATTGTCAGGAATAGCAATATCAGCCGTCTTTAATCCCTACATGTGAAGAAGTTTCCGGCAGATATTAATATGTTATTCAAACATTTACCGCTCTAAATAGTTTTTCAAACATACGTTAAATATCTATGCATACCGGTCTATGTTTAGAACTTATGTAACTAGTTATTCCAAAATACTCTCGTGTATTATAAAAAGACTAAACATACTACAATACTTTAGTTAACGCGAATTAAGTAACAGACAGGAAAAAGATAAATAAAAAATATAAAATAATATTGATAAGAAACTAATTGATTTATTTCTTTTATACTTTATCTAGTCTTGTCTAACGGCCGACACCAAATGCCTTATGATAATTACGATGACTAAAGTTAATGTTTATTCTGCACTGTACTTTAAGAACAAGCGATGTTTTTGTCGTTGTCGAACGGTATCTTCGAAGCCAACTCAATAAAAATGGAAACTTAAACATCAATTTCAAACTCATTTTATCTTATAATTTAGCAAATATTATCAATAAATAAAAGTGGACAGTATCTGTCTGTGATATTAAAATAATAAGATCAATAATTAAATGAGTATGCTATTTATATACGATACAGAACCGTAAAATGCCCTATATGTAAAGTTGCTTGTTTAACGGCAAAAAAAGTTTAGAATATATATTTTTAAAACGAGTATTTCCACTTATCAAACGCACTGAAATGCTTTTCACGCCGTAGCAGCGTTTTGAATTACGCGCGATCGAAGAATTTAATACTCACGTAGTCGTTTAATGCGACAAGCGTGCAGAATGTACTACCATATTTATTGTTAACTGTAGCCTTTATTTATATAAAAATCATCTCTGCTCAGGTGATCAACGTAGGTGGTAGTCACAACGCTAGTTCCAAGGATTATGAAATGAGTAGCATTAGAATTTTCGTAATTTACCCTTAAAGGGTCTATTTTTACTAGATTATTTATTTATACCATTACTATCTAATATGTGGACTTAGTGTTTTCTATACAGATAGTTTAAAGATTTGGGGCGTCTTGAAAATTGTATACAAAACTTCAGCCATGTAATTCACAAATCCACATCTTCACCAATTGTTGAGTCTTGACTTGGGAGCGTAGATTGTATGTCTCTAGTGCGACTAGGCTTAGCCACCCCTAATTAGCAGTTGACCAAAAGCAGTCACTGTTATTAAAGTGGTCAATGTTCATTTGACTCTAAATTTTTGACGATGTAGCCATGTTAAATTGTAGAGTGAACGCTTCGATCAAATTAAAGACAAGAGTTAACGCAAATACATATGTTAAATTTAGCTTTGCGACGGAATAAGTGCGGCAGTGAAACGGATGTACAGATTCCACAAAGATCGGATTCTACTATCAAGTTAGATAATTACTTATAAAATTTAATTGCGACTATAGAATTGTGTGCTACGAATGACAACAAATTAAGAATATCGTAACTGACGACTCTATATTCTCATAGCTTGAAGGATACAAATGATTGTAGAGCATAAACAAATATTTAGTAAACACAAAAGCAAGCAATTTATCACAAGCTCACAATAAATTTGATCGTACCTTTAAAAGCTGCGTTTACTTTACGCTAGGGAATCGCTTCATCTCTACCGTTCGACTTTTATATTAATTACTACACAATTTAATATTCAACAAGACACAAAGCGTAGCGCGCTTATTTAAACGTCAATAATAGATTTTTTTGCTAGTCTTTGCATGCAGTTATACACATTCAAGTTAACAGGAGTAGGAGATGTCAGATCTATTCAAGAACATTTTGGTGTATGCTGTCTGTGGCATAGTCACTCAAATTTAATTCGTTTAAATTTCTTCTATATGGCTTTAGCGAATCAAGTAAATATAAGACTAGATCCAGGTTTAATAAAACATTTCTAATTAATCGCAGTCTATCAATGGTCTTGCATTGATCGAAACTGGGGAAGCCGTAAACAACACGATAATACCACGCGCCTCTTCCGAGCTAGTGGTCCTTAAGATGTTTTTAAGAAGCACCCACGCCTTTATAAACAATTTAACGACTTTAAGTGCTTCCCAATTTTTTTGTCCTACACTTTTTGACTCTAATTATGGTACCTGTTAAATTAAGTAACATATTAATTGACTGTTCTATCTACTATAATATATAATGCCACGAAATGCTCCATGAAGTTATGTGTTATAATTTTATTGGCTGTTACATTTCGTCGAGAGCCGGTTTTAGAGAAACGTTGCAATTAAAATTTCATCCGATAATAAACTCGACGATAGCTTAAAGCGCTGCATTTCGCTATTCGCTAGGAAATGGAATAAAACAATAATAATAGAGGTCGGGGTCTATCGCCGGGAGTTCTATTGTTCGAGCAGGTAGCGGAGGCAGCTGTTGCCGTACGAGCGCGGCAAACAAACCATTGTGGACTTAGCCGAATAATGTACCGACGAATTTTTAAAACGACACGTCATGTGTAGCTGGCTGCTGTAAGCCAGCTTTCTGGATTTGAAATTTAAAAGCTTTAGTAGCACTAGGTAGCTTGCGCCCTGAAAAATGCTTATGATCGGATAGAAAATTTTACGGACTTTTTAGCGCTTTAGAATCGTGATAAAAATACTTATTGATTTACTTAGTTAGATGCACAACTGTGTATGACTGTGCGGTCTGCAAAGAGCCAGTAAGTTCTTTCGACACTTTACAATATTTTTAATCTGAACAAAATCAATCATTCCGACGTGACTTTTGGCTCAGATATTTTATTTGCCGTTTAAATCATTTTATGTTAGAAAAAGTATGAAACCAAACTAAATATAATCTTGGGAGGGGTTACTCACCGAATCGTCAGGCGTCCGCTTGATTTAGTCACAATGTATGGAAGAGTTTAATAATCTTTATTCTATTTTATCGTAATACGCGCTGACAGTCATGCCTCACTCTACAATTAAAAGGTTTTGTGCGGTGTGTTTGTAACATCCGTTTATTGAAATCTTATATTTTAATTATCTTGTTTGACTTTAAATAAATATTGATATTGGAGGCAGAACAGACATCTACATGTCATTTTCATCTACAAAAGGCATCAAATAATTTTGTTACTTTTATATATAACTTCCTTAGTTCTTATTGCAAACTAGGATCGCTCGCGACATTGTCCGTGTGAAATTTCAAGATGCAGAACATTTTAAATAGTGATAAGGGGCACAGATCTTTAGGGCTTTAACTAAAAAGTCGTTTTGTATTTCATCAATAACCGCTTCGCGATTTCGGAGCCTATTCACGACAAAAAAACACAGGCAGATAAACAAAAATTCTAAAAACGGTTGATTAAGTTTAGTGTCATATAAATAACATATCCTATCGAATTATTATCCTTAATTTTTATATCACAAACAGACACTCCAATTTTATTTATTCGTAAGATGAATTTAGGTTTAAATATAGTAAGTATATTCGGTTGTCTAATAAACGTTTCTTATTCTAGTTAAGATGGAGTTATATTTGAAAATGATGAACCCCTTCTTTATAAAGAAACAATAGCGCGTCCAGTGAAATTGTCGTTCACTGAGCGCGAATGGACTTTGATAAGTTCTGTTAGGTACAATAGGATTTCCTGTGCGTCACCGATCTCTTTTTCGGAGCAAACACAAAATCTCATTACACAAATCATAAAATAAATTGGTATTAAGCGAAAGCAGAGTCGGATGACTATTTTGAAAACAGTGGCCGATAATATCGTGAAAAAAAACCTGAGTAAAATTGGGAAATGCTACCGCCAAGTCCGGAGGCATACGCCCGCTGCCTGCTTCTCCGTCACTTCATTTAAGGTATCTCCGAGGCCAACAACAAGGCATTCGACAATGACAGGATCCCTGTCGAGTGGCTTCTAATGCTGTCCTCTCATCACCAGCGGAACTACATCGGGCACGTGGCGATACTGATTCTCAAATAGTGGTAACACTTATGTGAAAAATTTACATCAATGGCGATGTATTTGCAGAATTGCAGGCTTTGCTCTGCTATGGGACCTAAATAATTCCCCAAAGCGCAGCGATTAAGTCGGAAAATGACAAAGGACAAGACGAAAAAGCAAATATGCTGGATTCAAGCGCTGACTGAGGAATTCTTGAAATATGTCACCCAGAGGAAAGTTTACCGTAGTCAGTTACAAAATGAGAAGTAGTTTAATGGTGATCTTAAATTATTTCAGTTTCGATTATTCACGCCTGATACAACACAATGCAGTTTTTCATTGTTGCGTATTGAATACGAAAATTCGTAAGTATCGAATATTTACAAGAGATTACGTACCAACATTTAAGGCTTCTTAGGAGCCTAAATGTTATTTTACACTCAAACTGGGCCCTTTTTTGCGTTGAAATCTAAACTTAAGTACTTACCTGTTTCCGAAGAATTCAAACTTGCCACGAAGAATAAATAAATTTTACTTTTTGTACTGGCGACCGTTAGTTTAGTTATTAAAGTTGGGTTTCTTTACTGAGGGTTACTCTAATAATAAGCTTACTGCGTTATAGAGTATAATCTGCATTTACTGTTATTTTTGTAATAATATAAGAAAGGTTTTTTTTTTAATTTTTATCTTCGTCGAACGTTTATATTCTTGTAGGCTTGAATTTGTATGTTTCAATTTATAATTTTTATCTGTTGTGTTATGTTATGATATTTAACTGTACCTATATCACAGTGTAGTTACGCGCTGTTCGATAAGATTAGTCGAATACTGGGCATTGTCTTATCAGCAAGATAAAAGTGGAATGTTCAAGTTTTAATACTTTTATTCAATTTTGGTCAGAAGAGATTAATTGAAGTAAACAGAAATTCCGACCAGAGGAAGTTAAACCCGTGTCACGAAAATTATTATATCTAGAATACTTATTACTTTGACTCCGAAGCAAAGGAACAACAAAACTAATAAAGAAATACTCGGACAAGTAAGGTAATGAGGGAGGAAAGTTTCGTTAGGGGGATTACGGAAGATTTCTTCTCGGGGCAACTTGTACATTATGGGCAATATCGATGAAAGCTTTTGTTCAGGACCCCGTGCAGAAAGCGCGAGCGCGGTCGGGAATTCACCTATCGAAACCGAATAATGCGAAAGTTAACATGCGGGCCGGCGCGCGCGGCGCGACCACCGCGCGGCGCCGGCCGGGCCGAGCGGTCGCCGTCGCACACACCGCTCGCCCCGGCTACCCAAAACTTTCCGTCGAATTTCGGAAATCGCCGCAAACACGCCATCGTCCACTAACGGGAAAACACCAAAAAATTCAACCGCATCGAACTACAACGAACCGAAAAAATTAACACTATTTTTAATTCACAAAAACTTTCACGTTGCACTTAGACGCGAGTTCCGAATTCGACGATTACGTGTCGCATCTAATAGAATGATCGTAACACTTACATGATGAGGGGGTAAACAAGCCGGGTAAGGGAGTGCGTAAAGTCCAAAAGTCAAATCATAGCAAGTCGCACGAAAGTCGGGAGAATCGTTTCGCCGGTAGCGTAGAGGTCGCGTTCGCGGCCACAGAGGGGCGGCACGCGTCGTGTTCGGGGCACGAGTGCGGTGCACGGAGCAGCGCGAGTCACACAAGCACAAGCGGAGTCGACGGGCGACTGACGGGTGGCAAGTGGCGCGGCGCGGGGCGTCGCTGCGCGCGCACCCCGCGCCCCGCACCGCCACCATGCCCCCCTCCCCCCGCGACCCGACGCCAGCCGGCTGCCTTATCACGCCGCACGGCGCGCCGCTTCCTTTCTCCTCATGCAGTTGCGAGCTTTTCGCCACTGCCACACTTCCGCCCGCCCCGTCGATTGTGTAGAGTTTTAGCCGGTCAATGTGTTGCACCACTCTCCTCCACGTCATGAGTCAGAACCTAGCCCATAACATTTCGCCGTTTTAAGCTCATAGAAATAACGAAAAGCTTATTTGGTCTATAAGGGAACTAATTAAATTAAGAGAGCAATTTAAATTCACTTTAAAGAGCGTGAACACTTAACCCTACTATAGGTACTCGGCATTTAGTAAATGTTAAGATATTTGAGTTGTTAGTCAATTTTAAGATTTGAGATAAGTTTAATTTAAGTCTAATACAATCATAGTCTGGCCACATGGAGGCCAACGGCGCAAATATCGCGCCGCGTCGATAGAGGGGGAGGGTGACAGTAGTGCACGGGGTGCGTGCAAGCGAGCGAGCGAATTTGGCGGCGGCGTGCAGCGCGCGCGCACCGCGAGCGGTGAAAGTGCGCCGCGGAACGGGTTTGCGCGCCGCGTGACCCGTCCGAGGACACGCCGCCCCCCGCTCCGCCGTGCAACGTTCTATCCGAAATGAGAACACCCGGCCATCGTTCCTTTGGATCTGAATAACCGCACCGCTGCTGTTATTTTTTTAACCAACAAGAAAAATGTCTTACTCATAAAGTCTGAACTTATCAGATTAGTACTACTTAATGCGGATTACTTAAAATATTTTTCTCAAATTCCTAAATTCAAGAGATAAAAGGGTGTACACGTTTTCTTAAAAAAGCTAAGTTTACGTGGGCGCATCTGCGTGGCACAGCTGGTTTTTGATAAAGTAATTGATTATGTCCTTTGTCCACAATACTCAGACAATATCGTGCAGCAAGCAAAACTTTCAGTATCGTCGACTGTATTGATAGCCTGTAAGCTGTAAGTGCACCGAGTAGACGCAGCGGGCACAATCAGAATAGGATACGAAGTTATTATGAAACCCGGCAAGGGTGGTAAGCGCATTACGTAACTTGGAAACTAAAAGTCCTATTGACTGCGACTTTAAAGTACTCTTGACGGAGATTGCAAAGTCTTCGAGTCAAACATCTTAGGCCTAAGAAAATTTATAAGACGATCTGCAAATCCGCTTAAAGTTTTTCCAAATAAATCACGCTAAATATGAATTATAATGCTCGTCTTTGGAACAACAAAACGTAAAAAAAAATTAAAATACACAAGACTAAGTGTTTCCTGATCGATAGATTGTTTGTTTCTTCGTTTAAAGAAAAGCTAAGCCCAAAGCTCTCCACCACTCCGCGGAATGACGGCATGCGCCTGTTTTTGCCGCGCGTGAGCTTCGATGCGTGACGAGACGACCAAAAGCTCATTTTACGGTCTCGATATTTTTTTTTTTTGCAGCAAATACCAAAAAAAAAAAAAACAGCTAGAAGTGAC
>DWLO01002512.1:0-12413 GCA_018245335.1 Dalla quadristriga | reverse complement strand
AAAAAAGATTTTTTAATGATACGGGGGCCACCGGGATCTACCCTCTTTCCCTTCACGGCGGTCTTCCGGTCTGCCGGGAGTGTCTACACCTCGCTGCTCCAATGCGGATTGGGGGAGGGGTTAGTGGCTAAATCGTGTGTCGGAAGTTTTTAGGCCTCAGACACGGCTTATATAACGACCATTATCTGACGATAACAACCGAGACTGGCGCTTTAACTTGCCCTTCGAAACAAGTAAGCGCTTAAGAAATTCTGCCACTAACGGTCACCCATGCAACTGCCGGCCGCGACCGGTGCGGCTTAGCTTATCAGTAAGTTACGATATACACTCGCCGCGCGACTATAAGCGCCCATGAGAGCACTGCCTACCCCACAGAATTAACCAACAAATATAACTATCACTGTATTCTTTATTATTTTACGACGATTGAAAAGTTATGACCGAAACAGGGTAGGTATCACGGTCAACGCGTGCAAAGAATTTCAGGTGAGATTGTTATTATTTCCAGTATTTTACATTTCATAGGTGCCTAGCCTGTATTTTTGTCATCTGCACGCCACTGATGGCAAAGCCTACGCATTTAAGGCTGAAATTTTGTAAAAAAAAATACCAGTTTATATTCGTTAAATTTTTTAATACAATAATACACACACAACATATGGAATCCACTCTATGCAATACACCTTCCCGTTTTCCTCCTTCCTTAATCTTATTTAGAAAGAACTCTGGGTTTAAATCCAACCGTGAATAGCATGCTCTACATATATCCGCGTATTTCAGACAAGTTGCGCTATTGCAAATTGCAATTCGAAACCGGCCTGCCTTAGTCCCTTTCTTATTAATAACACTAAATTGGGCTGAGACATTATATCCTACACATGGCAACGCCACTCGTTAGCTATTCGATCTAGTAGCATACTAACGATTTGAATTTATTATTAGGCCCTAGATACATCGAATTAACATACCAATCTAGGTACCTACTAACCTTCGACAAATGAGTGCATTTGATTTTAACCAATCTGCCCATGAATAACGTAACTAACATAATATAGCCTCAATAGTCAATTTTCGTTAAGCAAAATTACAGACGCAAGAACGTTGTTTAAGCAGCTTTTTGACGATCTCGCAGTCGATAAATATCATGATAGTCTACACTTAGATAGAAATACCTAATATCTACTGCTGCGTCGAACACAAATGATTTGAAATTTGGGCTTAGGACTATTTTGAGTGTTAAAAAGTACGTGTCTAATGTATGTGGCAGCATTGGCAAGCTACAGTGGCGTTGGGCAGGCCTCGATGGACTGATAATAGCTTAGTAAGTAAGTGCCTCGAAAGTCAACTATAGCTCCGTAAACAGGTCAAGTCGCCTGGTCTCCCTGAAGAAACAAGCGCTGGATTTATGTGGCTTAAAACAGCTGTCTGATAACTGACGGTAACTGGACTGATAATTCCAGCAGCAAACAATGACTAATAAATCGATGGATATTCAATCCTGCAGGCTGGTTGTACAACTGTCTCTGGTAATCAGCGGTGCGCTGGTATCGCATTCATTAAAGACGATATTTTAACAAAAGACTTACAGGTTTTTGTATCGGCATGTATTCTTAGTAACAAGAAAATCAACAAAAATTGTACCTATAATTACTTTAACGAAGTCACAAAACAAAAATGACTAAAATAATGTAATAATTAATGGCTTTAACCAAAACTTACAATGTTCATAACTTTACCATAGCTAGGGAAATTAATAATAAGTCTCCTCTTCGATCCATTTTGAATAGTTCTTTCTAATCAAATATCTTCTAAGCTCGTCGCCTACAATCATGAGAACGAAGAAAGGTAATGACAGTAAAAAGTCGTGCCATGCTAGGTCTTCCGTGCTGAAAACCTCGTGGCATATGGGAGTATACGTAACTATTGCAGCTAATACCATTTCCACGACAATACTAAAATTCAAGACATGGTTTGTCATACCTTTTTTAATAAGGGAAATACGGCGAGTTTTACAAATAATAACATCCGATACTTGAGCCCAACAAATCGCAACAAAGTAAGCCGTTTGCGCTGTCCTCTCTACCTTTTTCCTATCGTTATAATACCATTCACGCCCTAACGTATCCTTGACAAGGGCTGACTTTGACTCCCAAGCCTCGCGCGTCCAAAACAAGCTAGAAGGGAAAAAACCGCTTTCAGCAAATACAACAAAGTAGGCATACATCCCCGCAAAGAATTGTATCAAACCAATTTGAAAATAAGCCATGAATAACAGGACCCTATTCACGAGCCGGTCCGTGGGTTTTCGAGGGGGTATTGACATTATATCTTCCTCAGATGTCTCATACGCTAAACTCATAGCAGGTAACAGATCCGTGCCGACATTAACTACTAAAATCAATATCAAAGTCATGGGAAGAGGCATGCCGAAACATGCATACAATACAAAGGGCATCATTTCAGGAGTATTAGAAGTGAGAGTGTATGCGATTGTCTTCTTAAGGTTGTCAAATATCCGTCTTCCTTCCTCTATTCCAAGAACAATTGACGCAAAATTATCATCTAAGAGTATCATGTCTGCAGCTTGCTTGGAAACTTCGGTTCCGGTGATGCCCATAGCAATACCGATATCAGCTTTCTTCAGCGCTGGAGAATCATTTACTCCATCCCCGGTAACTGCCACAACGTGTTTCAATGCTTGATAAGTTTCTACGATGAAGAGCTTTTGTTGAGGACTAGTCCTTGCGAATGTTATTTCATCATATTTCTTCATGGCTGCCTTCAGGTCGTTTACACTCATTTTTCTTAAGTCATCTCCGGTTATCACGGCTGCTTTGAATTGACTTTTGATATGCGCCGGCACGTCTACGAGGTCGATGTGATGTTCGAAGGCATAATCATAAGCTGTAGGTTGGGTGATGGTACCACATTGACGGGATATAGCCAAGGCCGTCACGGGATGGTCGCCAGTCACCATAATAACTTTTATACCAGCTTGTCGACATAAAGCTATAGATTTTTCAATTTCATATCTCGGGGGATCGATCATGGATATGGCACCAACGAACCTCAAATCTTCGACGGGAAAATTTCGCTGCTGCGTATCAAAGGCGTAATCAAGAGGGTAGGCTTCGACTGGTAAATTATAATCACAGTAACCTATCACCCGTTCTCCCATATTGGCTAGTTTTATGAAATTAGCTTTAAGCTCTTTTTTAACTTGTGGAGTCAGGGATTGATCTCCATCTTCACCCAACACGCTTGTACAGTACTCTAAGATGATTTCTGGAGCACCCTTCATTATTAAATAGTAGCTTTGGGTGGATTTCATTCGGTGTATCGTCACTTGATACTTATACGCTGAACTGAATGGTATCTCCGCTTCCTTGGGATTCGTGTGTCGAGTTTGTGTTGCAGAACGATTTATCTCCATGTACCGTAAGATTGCCGACTCCGAAGCGTCGCCGATTATTTTTCGCTTCTCAATGGGCAATTGAAGAGTATCATGAGCAAATTCTGCTTTAAGATTAAGTGAAGCCGCCAGGCTCAAAATAGAATATGCACGTTCAGATACGTGAGCATGGTCGGACTTGTCGTATATCGTGAAATTACAGAACAAATGTGAAACATTCATTTGATTTTCGGTCAATGTTCCAGTCTTGTCTGAACATATACAGGAAGTAGAGCCCAAAGTTTCTACGGCTTGCAATGTTTTTGCTAAACAGTTTTTCTTCTTCAACTGATTCGCCGAAAGTGTCATACAAACTGTTAAAGTTACAATAAGTCCTTCGGGGACGTTGGCTAGAATTATGCCAAGCATGTATTGTAATGCGGATAACCAACTTTTTTGGATGAACATCACCATGAGGAAAAATATTATTCCAAAGGTAAAGGCCACGCCACATATTAGTTTGATGAAATACGTAATCTCCTTAGCAATTGGTGTCTCTTCTTTTTCTAAGCCGGTAACTAGTCCAGCGATCTTGCCGATCTGTGTGAGTTCCCCGGTAGCGACCACTACGCCTCTAGCGGTGCCTTCAGTTATAGGACAGCCAAAGAATACCATATTTTTCGATTCAAGTGGATTGGCATTAGTACACTCTGGGCGGTGTTTAATTGGCTCTGACTCGCCAGTCAGGGAGGACATGTCCGTTTTGAAATTGGTGCCTGTAAGTATCCTGACATCCGCCGGGACGACTTCGCCGCCTGACATCTCGACAATATCACCCAGAACCACGTTGCAGTTCGGAATAACCTTCTTCACGCCTTCTCGGATAACTGCAGTGTTTGGGGGCACCATTTTTTCAAATCCGCTCATAACGGCCAGGTTCTTAGCTTCTTGATAGAATCCGAATAGACCAGTCCCAACTATAGTGGCTGTGATGACGCAGCCTAAATACAGATAGTCCTTCGAAGTGTGCCCACTGTCACCACCAGGATCGATGATATCGGCAGCGAAGTAGCCAATGAAATTGAGTATAGCACCACACCAGAGCACGCGTTGGAACCAACCGAATAGATTGTGTCGAAATATTTTCCAGTAGCTATTGCCCTTAAGCTCCTTCAGCTCGTTAGGGCCGTAATGTTCCAGCAGTTCACTGGCGAAGCTCTCTGTGAGGCCAGTAGTTATGTTAGTCCGATATACAACTTCTAGTTGTGCTGGTGTGAGGAAGTGGTCTCCTGTGTGAGTCTCCTCCTTCAGAAGATTTAGTTCCGACACTTCCGCATTGGCGTGTTGAATACTTGGACGTTTCGTGCCAAGCAAAGAAGTACTGGAGCGCCGTCGCGAATTGTGGGGCATTGTAGAAAGCTCTTCTTTCCAAAACTGCCCTTAAGATTTCCTAACTAAAGTCGCTTACGACATTTAATGGCAATGAATGACAGAAGTTTCTTTTAGTACATCTGATCGGTGAAACTGTCAGTCGTCGCTATCATAAGGAGGTTTCCTGAAGAATAGATACTACTTCGGTGTTCGGTAGCCTTTTTTTATTGGATCAAAGTAGCAAACGAGTTTGCAGCGATCAAATCTTTTTAGTTTCAATCTTAATTTTAAATGCTAGAACAAAGTCAATGCGATCAAGTAAACATCATCTAGCAGGGTTTTCATGCTGTGCTCCTAAATAATAAATAATACCTATGTAACCACTATGAATCCAATAAAACATTGAGTATGGAGTATCTTTTTAATTTTTTTAACACAGGCGTATTGCCGTGTGGATGCCGGTTTCACTTAGATATATAAGGGGCGACAAGGGGCGACAAGGGGTTTCTCAAAGATGTCTATGGGCGGCAGTTGGTGGTGGGACTGCATGCCCGTTTGCTATTCTTATGATATATAAAAGTTCATTTCGAATGCGGTTAGAATAAAATATGCGACGAAAACAACTTCATCTTTATAATGTGTTTACCACTCACCTTGACTAAACAATAGTGTTCTTGGAATAATAACACGAAGAAACTGTTTTAAAAATATTTTTATTACAAAAAATACATTTTACAATTACTTATCACTGATAGTGAGTGCAGCAATATAAAACTGGTTTTTACATTGTTACAACAGAGATTAGAAGTTTAAGATCACTATAAAACATTGCACACTGTTTTTATTATTTTGGATAAAAGTATTAATTTGGAGATACTTTACATTTTGTTTATCATACATGTATTTTAGCTTAAAAGTATTTCTTTCCTGTGAGCAGCCGACAATTTAGAAAAAAACAGCCAAACTCGCCGAAACGAGTGATGCAGATATAATAATAAAATACAAAATTAAATATATGTAAAATATCATACTACTTGGTTTTAATTTAAGTAATGATAATAACATGACTTCGTTTTGAAATTCGTTTTATATAAAGAACACTGCGCGTGCTATCTTTACGTAATACAACTTGTTATGTAATTCCAATACCAATGACAAACACTATCATAGTTCAATTTAGTCTGGTTTGCATATTCAAAAGGCTTTATTCACACTTTCTTAGTATCGATTAACTGTTCGTTTCTATATAAATCAATGATGAATATGATGAATACTTTTGTTTAAACGGTCTATCATTTATATTTGGCACAGTATAAAAAAATTAGAATAAAAGAAACAAATATATAAATGGTTTAAAGTATATAACAGACTGAAAAGAATTGCAACATAGGAACCAAAACAATATACAAGATGAGAATACCTATCTTAATAATATATTTTTTTAACAATCGGTTTTATGAACATATCCAAAATACACTTCTCAACATTATGAGAGGATCACAGTTAAATAGAAACAAATAATATTAATATTTAATTTTTGTTCTTTTGTATTCACTAAAAGTCAAATAAAAGACAATTAAGAATGCAAAGTGGTGTGCGCAGATATCCATGCAGGCAAGACGACGCATATAAACAGAGAATAAGTATAACTATATTAAATTTTAATACCAAAAGCAGGAAGAGCGAGAGAGACCGCACGAAAAGTGAACCGAAGGGGTGTAGCGTAAAAATACTTATAGATACTAAATGGTGCGGCCAAGACGGTTCCGTGGCCCGTAGGTCAGGGACCCTGACTGACGAGCTGTGGGCCCCGGGTTCGATCCCCGGCCGGAGCAGACATTTATTTGGCAGATAAATGTTTGTGCTCGAGTCTAGGGTGTTAAATGTTGTTGTTTTCTGTGTCCGCCGCCCGCAACACAAGGAATCCGAGTGCGTGTGTATGTATGCGTAAAAAAAAATGCAGTAATTTTGTTTCAAGAAATGCTTCCATGTTTTTTCCATTCGCCGGTGCTGCATCTCCTTGTATGAGCGAACACTAGGCATATCTAATTTATTAAAGAAAAAAGGCAGATCTCGAACGAATAACTCAAAATATTTACACAGATTGGTAATTTACACGGTGCTTGGAATTACTTTAAACTTGAGACTTAATTTTTCGTCATTTCCAATTACTAAAATTCTGATCCCTACAGAGCATATTGAGTAAGTCGTTACGGCCCTGAGGCCCCTGAGGTAGTTTGGAATGTTGAAGACGATATATGCTAGTCCTAGTGTGCTCGCAATAAAATTTTAACAGATATTTCGCCAGTACAAATTACGCTTCCATACTTGCTATATCACCAATATTGCATTTGTTTGTAAATAACACATTTTTCAACTAACCATAAATACATTATCGTAGAAAATAATACTAAATTATTGTTTTCGTGTTTGATGTATGGACTAAGTGATTAATGTGAGTATTGTTTAATCCCCGTCAGTATGAATAATTGCAAATCAAATTATTATCATATATTTCCCTTTCGAATTGGACACTTTTCAAACTGTCCGGGCGTTATAAGTAATGTCCTACTAATCACTAGGTCCACGTAAACAATGGAACCCCTAAAATATTATGCCTACTAACGTACATTCCAAAATATCTATATTTTTCTATAAATTAATTCTATACCTACTTACTTTTTTTCTCTTTCACACGCTTTCTTTCAATTAATCTGTTCGCTTACTAGGCAAAGAGTACACGGCAAGAGTTACAACTAAACTACAAAATAAAAAATGTGAATCTGAATAGTAAATAAAAAGAGATCAAAATTAAATTACCAAAAAAAAAATTGTGACGTCAAAATACTAGCATCAAAAACATTATTTTTATCCCTTAATATAACTAAATTGTTTCCCTACTACACTATTTAATGCATGTTTCGTTTCATAATATTTATAATATAAATTTTATAATATTTATAAAGTTTTAATAATCACATGAATATTTACTACCGGCATGAAAGGACGATAATTATATTCTAAAAAGGGAACTACAACAGTTATGTAATAAACATTCTTTAAACTGGTATTTATAAAGAAGTGGAATAATTTTAAAGTAAATTAAAAAATAAATAATTTAATTGTTATCTGTTATATTAAATGATAGAATGACCGCATTGTATACATGTGCTCTTATTTCTTAATTTGTATATTCTGTCCATGTGTACAATAAAGTGTTTTATATTGTATTGTTAGTGACATAGATGCATTGCTTACTATCTTATTTTGCTCTATTCATAGAAGAATCTATTTTTCACTTTCAATCCAATCATGCAGACACAATTGCCGACGAACGTTTTAAATATACACTCGAAACATAGTATAATGTAATACTTTACCAAATAAATCGTCAAAGTAACTATCTCTTGGTATATTCATAGCGTTTTTGGTAACAATTAGTTTGTACTTGTTTAAGCCTTCTTTATTTTATAGGAATAACACGTAATATATTTATATTATGCTGTTTTTAAAACTACATTATGTGAGTTGAGTCTTAAATGCTATTTCATAAACGCTAAATTGCCTAAAACCAAATGTGATAATATGATTACATGATAAACTGATAAAATGATTACATAAAAAAAATTAGAACATTAGAATAATTTAACAAAGGTAGATACGGTACCTGCCAATCGCGCGTGATCTCCAACTCTATGACCAGCGTCACAGGTTTCGTTTAGTCACTCACGAAGCATAGTCTCGTTAGCACGCGGTACGACAACAAAGCGGAATTCATATTGAGTATGCCATTGTTTTTGGTTGTTAAATGTGCACCATTTCAGGATTGTAATTTTGTGGGTGCGTGTTTACGTGTATTCGCATTTTTCTATAACGCGATGTATGATAGTACCGTATCTACTTATTTGTTTTAATCAAAGATTAGAACCCTGTTTCAAGAATTACTTCAAAAAGCAATATTTTAAATTAAAAAAATTGGAATATATATATGCAGAGATCATTTTATTATTCGTTTTGGAAAAATAGATTGCATTTATTCTATAGTGGAGTGATTCTATCGAGTCCTCATGTTGTACTTTTATACATTCAAGTCCCAATTTCTTACAATAATAATACATACTGTTGTGATTATAAGCAGCAATATGAACTAAGAGTATAATTTTGTATTGCTGCTCAATTTGTTTAACTAAGTCAACATTATCCCATACCTTACTTTTCTACCACTATCCGATAAAGTGGTCGCCGAACAAGCTAAATTATGCGACGTTTAAAACCCTAATTTTCCTGTATCAGTGCCTCTATTGTAAGTTTTGCAAAACTATACTTAACTGTCAATGTCGTTCAGCTGTCAATGTTAGGACTACTGGTATAGTTGTATGAAAACTGGCTACAGCGCCATCTATCCATATACGATTTTACCACAAAATTAAAAGAGGTTTTGATAAAAAAAAAATTAACATATTAAAAGATTGTTTAAACAGGTGTAATAATAATTGTAATAATAATATAATATATATCGCTCAGCTCCCACAAACTTATACAATTTTCTATACCTTTACAGGTTCATATGATGGCACCAAAACTAACTATAGGGTCGATTGTAGCAACCATAATGGTTGCAATAAAGTATTGAGTGTTACGTATCTATGGAGTTTTTAGTTTCATATCTACCTCATGTGGTTTGCGACACATACATAGAACTAAAAACTCTTACTTTCTATTAGCAGAGAGATAGATGGCGCTGTAGCGACAGAACAATATATCAACGGCATTGACGCGACACATACATAGAACTAAAAACTCTTACTTTCTATTAGCAGAGAGATAGATGGCGCTGTAGCGACAGAACAATTTATCAACAGCGACTTTAATTACGCGATCGCAGCGGGCATCGTTTTCGTTGCGCACAACTCATAAAAGAGGCACTGGACGACCTGCTACCAACACGCACGCTAAAGTATGCGTGACGCTTGTAACCTGTGCGGTAGTGAAACACCACAGGATGGATGGACAGAACGACGAAGATCGAGACGGATGTAACAAGGAATGAAACAATCAGCACAGTAGACTTATAGTACCATTGTCACTGCCCAACAAGAGCAGCCGGTTTAGGGGCAAAACGGACATACACGTCAGAACTCCCTTGAACGTGTCCGAGCGTAGTTTGGTACTGGAAAAAGAGGCCTCCTGATCTAGGGACGTGTGCACGCCTATCCTGTTGTTCGTGGTCCCGGATATCAGCTCGTTGTAGTAGACGGACAGGCAATGGACGGGCTCCGTGCTTCCTCTGTGGAAAAAGGGGGAGCTGTTATGATGTGTTCATGACAAGAGATAAAAATATGTTGGAACATCACGAATTTTATGCCACTAGCACTCACCTACTCATCTTCCGATAGCACCCAGAGTTGCTTAAAAGTGATACAATCCATGGCGCCATTACAACATGCCCTCCAGCGCAAGGAAACATTAAAAAAAATTACCGCCCACCCATCCACATCCCGACCGTACCGGAGGTTGCTTAACATCATTAATGCCGGAGTGCACACACACACGGACACAATGTATTCTATATTGTCAGAGGTTAAATCACAAGGTTTAACGCTATTAGCGTTTCCAAACCACGAGACTGGTGAACAGGAGAGCTGAAAACAATTCTGTAATTCTTTTTTACTTTTTTTTTAAATAATTTATAGCCAACGAACAAGCAGACGGGCCACCTGATGGTAAGTGTTCACCGTCGCCTATGGACACTAGCAACACCAGATTAGTCACCAATGCGTAGCTGGCCCTGAAGGACGCAAGCTTCTTTCTTTCTTATAAATGTTAAGCCTCACTTCAAGTGCGCAATGAGTTCCCCATCGTCGACGCGCCACAGCGCCGTGGCCTGGTCCAGCCCCGAGCTCAGCAGACGGTGCTCATCCACGGCCGCCAGCCGTAGCACCTGCGCAAATGTATCGTTTTATATAATGGACACCAATTTATGAAACCAATCTTCTCTATTCTTCCCACCTTTACTTTCTCTCGGTCTTCTGCACTTTGCGAATGAAGTAAAAAATTACTAATTGTTTTCGCATTATTTTCTTTCAAAAACTAGGTATTTGAAAATTAAAATATGTCAAAAATGTCGGTATTTTTATTGTCAAATATAGCTGATGAAGGACATTTTTCAAAAGTATACACAGAATTTACAGAATTTACAGAATTTACAGAATTTACAGAATCTGCAGAATCTGCAGAATTTACAGAATTTACAGAATTTACAGAATCTGCAGAATTTACAGAATTTACAATCGCTGAAAATGTTAGAATGTTCGAGCGACAGGGAGCGCGAAACTGATAAACGCGCACCTAAGAACTACAGACAGATAGATTGAAACATGCGTCACTGCTGTTTGGCAACTCTAAACAGATAAATGGAACCCCTCCCCCCCTTCGTAGTTGGCTGTCAAATAGGGCTTCTCACCTCCCCGTCGTGCGCCTTCCAGTGCGCCAGCGGGCGTCCGCTGCGCAAGTCGAGCACGGCCACGTGCCCGCCGGCCAGTCCGCACGCGGCCCAGCCGCCGCCGCTGCTGATGCACATGCAACGGATGAACGTGGTCGCACTAGCTGGCAGCTGTAACCGAACGGTAACTTAAAATCAAAGCCTTGGCTAACGCTGCGGCATTATGCTGAGTGGGTACCCATTTCAGTCGCTATAACACTTGCATAGGACTGTATAAGTAATCTAGTTATAAGTACCTACAATTGTGAATTCCTGCATGTTTTATGTGTTATAGGGGTATGGAAATAAAGCTTATTCTTTCTTTCTTTCTAACAAGAGGCGAACATATCAGTCCTCAGGGATGACAACGCGTCTGTGACCAGCTTCGAACAGGACCATTACTAACCACTAATAACTGGATCAACTAACACCGACTAACAGGACTTACAGTCACTAACAGTCCTTACTCCCATGGTCCTTATACTAACGAATACTGACCACCTATCATTCCTATTAACATCTCATACTAACATGGACTAACATACCCAGTTCCCTTTACGATCCAATTCGAGGTTTGTCATAGATGTCATGGCCGGCAGCGGATGGGTGGAGCTGCATTCTCATTTGCTATCTTATACAAATACAATAAAAAAAACTTGATTTTTGCATTAAGACAATTTATGGGCCGGATTGACAGGCAACTTGTTATCCTGGAAAAATGCACGGTTCCTGTGAGATAGATAAGGCAATTTTACGTGGACCTAGTTAGCCGTAACATTCGCACATAGTACCTTAAGTTCGTAGGTGTTCAGCGGCGCGCGCGCATCTATGATCTTCAAGGTCGCGTCCGTAGTGGCGGCGATCAGCGCGCGCGACCCGCCCGGCAGCGCGCGCACTATGCTCGCCGCCGACTTCATGCTGTCCAGCTGTTGAAGTTACGGCAAGTTAGCTACTATACAATACAATACAAAATATTCTTTGTATGTTGAAGATGCAAACTGCATAATAGGTGCGTACAAGAGGAACGTAAAACAGCTTCTTAAATATATGGTGGGTTTATGGTGCATGACCCGTTCATCCACCGGCTCACCCACGGGGCCCGATCGCACTAATAAAACGTTACCAAACCACAAACGTTGAACCGCTTGTGATGTCATATTTTCGACTAAC
>DWLO01002511.1:0-12414 GCA_018245335.1 Dalla quadristriga | reverse complement strand
TTAAGTTTTTAACACTAAACTTCACTACAGTTAGAAATTTACAGGAAATCAATATCAGGTAAGTACCGTCTACCCAACACGGAAAAACATGGCAAGGGGTCTACGACACAAAAAGTTTGGGGAACTCTGGTCTAGACGATCACTGTCGTTCTTTATTAAATTATTATTAACCAAATTGAAAAATTGAATACGATGACTGCCAGTTTATCGCACATACAGATAGCGTTTGAATTTTGGCGGGCTTCTTGGTTAGTCGAATGACAAAAGTTGTTCCATAAAAATATTTAACTTTCGGTTTGTTAGATAATGTGCGGTGTGGTTAACTTGGTTGATCTATTTTTACTGATTTTAGATGGTAACATTTAGTTTATTTGTCAAATATTGTCATACTTGTCGGACGGACATCACATCACACCAATTTTCGTAGGTTTTTAATTTGTATTCATTTCTTTACACAAAATATAAACACTTGAAATGATAACACGATTACGTACAAGCACTGCCTAGTAGAGTAGTATTATTAATGGCCAAACTGCCGAATGGCTGGATTCAGCTGGTAAGTGTTCTCAAATGTATTTTCAATTTAAAGTTATTTAGATGCAATTGATGTTTATATGTTTATTATTGTTTCCCCTGCCCTCTGATTTGTTTCTTTAATTATTCCAATTATTGTGGATTGTGTGAAACCATATAAATAACATGTGTATCCTTGTTTACACCAAACTAATAATGGTGATTCATATTTTCTTGATACTTAAATATTTTAAAACTATTAATTTTATCTATCTGAAATATTCTACTTATATTTTCAGGTATCTATCCGAAGGCTTCCAAGTCATTATCGAGAAGTCTAAAGAAGCAAAATGTTCCTTAAAAGATGTGCAGTTACGTTTTTTGTGCCCTGACGATTTAGAAGAGGTAAATGTTGGTGCTATGTTTACGGAACAAATATTAAAATGAAATAAAACTTAAATAAATAACATATTAAAGTTGTAGGCTCCATAGGGACTTTGGGTACTGTAACTGATACTTACAACCTTGTTTACCTTTCCAATATTTTTGTTGTAGGTGAGATCGCTATGCAGAGATTGGTTCCCAATAGAGTACCCTTTATCCTGGTATGAGGACATCACATCTTCAGAAAGGTTTTTTGCCCTGGCTGCAGTGTACAAGTGTGAGATTATAGGCCTTATAGTCGCTGAGATTAAGCCTTATCTTAAACTAAATGCAGAAGACAGAGGAATACTATCAAGGTGGTTTGCATCCAAGGATACATTAGTTGCCTATATACTTTCATTAGGTAAGTCTTACTGGGTATTTCTCAACACAGAGTAGACTTTTTAATGTTACTAACTCAATGCAACTGAAGCAATTGAACATCCAATTGTACCACACACACACCCATTTCTGCCGTGAAATTATGGTTTTGCAACAATTGTGTTTAGGTCGGAAAGGTGTTTATGCTGGTTACACTTTAACAAGAGGCAACCATCTCAGTCCTCAGGGAGAGCAACACATCTGTGACCAGCTTTGAATGAGACTACTACTAACTGCTATTAACACGACTATCACTAACACCAACTAACAGGACTTACAGTCACTTACAGACCTTTCTCCCATAGTCCTTAAATTAACTACTACTACTACTACGACTGACCAACTAACATTCCTAGTATTATCATACTAACTCGAATAACATATCCGGTTTCTTGTACGGTCCTGTTTTAGGTATATCAATGATGTCATGGGTGACAGTATATGGTTGGAGCTGCATGTTAGTTTGCTATCTTATTAACACAAAAAAAAGAACATATATATGTATTCCATGTGTTAACAGATCATATTTTTTCTCTATCACCTATATGAAAACAATGGAAGATCTATTCTCAAGCATCATTGTACAATTTTCAATGCTATCGGGACCTTAATTAAGACTGAAATGAGGACCTTGCTTTAGTTTTCAAATTCAAGTTAGAAATACTTACATAAAATAAAAACTTATTGCAATTAGAAGAAGACCTATAATTATGCAAGCATTTGGTAACCTTGGTTGTTGTAGTCTATTTATAGTATAAGCTGACTGATTTGTGCTGTACTTAGTTTCATGAACAGTACTGTGAAATGTAGAAAAACAGAGGAAATCTAATTAGTGGACATTATTTTACTAGACTGGTTTAACTAAGAAATTATAAACTACATTCAATTATTGGATAAATACTGTTTTTTATTTATTTACGGATAACAAAGTGTGGACTTAATGACTAATGACATTGTTTATTACATAAGAATCAATAATAATATGAAGTGCATAGGTAGTAAATATAACATTCCACTTGGTTTTGTTTTGTCATTAACGCATGAATGAACCTGTTTTTTACTTTACATTTGAATTATACTTTCCGTTATTCATAGCCATAATATAACTATAATAGTGCAGAAATGTAAAGGTTGTGAAGTCAGTCTTCTAAGAGATATACCAAAGTAATCAGTATAATGGGGTGTCAAAGTTCGTATCGCGAAATTTAGTTTTACGCAGCCGAATCTCCGCGTTACAGCTAGCAATTCATAACTAATATAGGCCAGAGGTCAGTGTATATTATTTTTAATTAACCCCTGACAAAAAAATAGATGTAACAAGTTTTTTTTTTAACGCTTGCACCAGGATTCCCTAACAACACAATTAAACGTCCAAGACCTGAGTAAACACATTTATCTACCTTGAAGCCTTTTGTTGCGTATCTCTCTCTGTATATCCAATTTTAGTATGAGTACATATTACTTATCAAGTTAGATTGGGTGAACCGACTTCAATGCAGTGTTTTACGAGATGATTCTTAAGAAAATCACATTGAAATCAGTTCACCCATTCTAATAAAATAAGTACTCCATAGAATACATATGTTATTACTCCTACCTCTTATACTCAGTATTAGGAGTATTCCTCCTACCTTAGTAGGAGTAATTTATTAAAAATCTAGTTTCTTATTTGTTATAATGTTGGGCAGGTGTAGCTCGTTCGTTCCGACGTTCGGGAGTGGCGACGATGCTTCTAGACGTGTTGATCAACCACCTGGCTGGCTCGGTGCCGCAGGCGCCGCACGAACACCGCGTCAAGGCGATATTCCTGCATGTTCTCACCACAAACACTGAGGCTTTATTGTTCTATGAAAAAAGAAGGTTGGTTGGTTTTCTCATTTAATGGTTTTAATGGAACTAGTTTTGAATTGCTGTGATGTATACAGGTGAATTTTTCAATTGGGCTTGGTAGGCCAAATTCAATACTACTAGGAATATCCATAAATGCTGTAAAGGCGTTACGGGTCCTGATTTTGATATTGATAAAATCTAAAACTGCATCATAACATTTCTGGAAAATGCATGTACCTAGCTGGAAATCGACCCCAATGATTTTGGAAAAAAACACAACCTGTATTATTGCACCAGTCTATATTGTGTCTTATAAGGATATACTCATACCAAAAGGATGGTTTAGTTTTGTAATTTTCTTTCATTTTCATACATTGACTGCTGACTTTGTACGGAACTTACATGTCTCTGCTGAGCATCGTGCAGTTTCGTATCGAAATGCTGTGTATGGCGTTCATTGGCGCTTGAGGTATTTCAGGTATCCCAAGTAACATGCAAAAATAAAGCATAAATGAAAACTGTACTTTTTAGAATTGTACAATTTATAATTTATTACAACAATTGTACAATTTATATAAATAACAATGCATTCTAAGTTCGCAGTGACCACGTAATTGCCAGACCTCGGTCTGACCGATCCTTCGGATGTTTATTTAGAAAAGAAACTCATATTTCCAGGTTCCACTTGCACTCATTCCTGCCGTACTACTACTCGATAAAGGGGCGGTGTAAGGACGCGTTCACATACGTGTACTACGTGAACGGCGGGCACGCTCCGTGGGGTCTGTACGAGTACCTGAAGTGCGTAGCACGGGCGGCGTGGCGCGGAGGGGGGCTGTACCCCTGGCTATGGGGCAAACTGCGCGCCGCCCTCGCCATCGCCTGGCACAGGTACCTAGTGGCACTCATGTCTGCCGTTTCCTATAAGCGTATAGTGCGCAACGCGGATCTCGAGCGCGGACCCCGCAGGTACATTACTGACGGACCGATTGCGTGACTCGCCCATCTTGACTCCATTGAACGAAGAATCTTCAGTACAGCGTAATACTCAGAACACACGCTCTATATTGCTGCTTGGGAGTATCAGTTTCAGCAGGTAAGCGTGAGCGTGGAGACGGCCACACGGTACGTGCAATCTCTGAAACTTGGCTTGAGCAATTGTTGACTCGATGAAGATTAGATTTCACAGTCCTCGCTTCCATGTACCGTGTGGCCACTATTCTGTTTTCCGTCTTTCGTTAACTTAAAACCATACAATTTTAACTGCGTAGTTATAATTGTATGTAGGTTGCGTGAGCAAGATGGAGCTTCTGGATAGACAATTAGGGTGCCGTTTATAGAGTTTACAAATTAAGTTTTCAATTGTATTAGCAATTTTCAATTTGGCAATTTGACATGGGACTATAGGTAAATTCATTCTATATTATTTTTGGACTTACTTTGTGAGTCGACTCTATGTCACTTAAGTTGGATTGGAACATGGTGAAAATGTGAGTGTAAATAGAAGAAATTTCAAATTTGGGTGGTCCGAGTATAACTTATCTTACAGTAGCCGCCATAACATAACTTTTGAAATAAACCTTCTTCAATAATATTGCCCACTATTAGCATTTTACGCATATCATTAGCTATTTATAATGCTATTATTATTTCGACCGCCACCACAGGTAGCCCTCACGACGCCATCATCCACTGGATATTTTGTATCACAACACAATTTAAGACAGTCTTCGGCTACCTAGACTGGAGCAGTGTGGAGCATGTTTCGGCGAGAGACGGCCCAGCATGAGGATATGCTGCCATATTTATAACACCCTCTGTTCTGTTTTAGTTTACACATAATGAAGCGCAAGCCACACCGCGAATGATTTAGTTTAGCGCCATAGTTTTGCTTAGCTCGCGGTGTGAACCCATGTATGACAAGATGCCGCAGCCCCGTGAGCTAAGCTTAACTAAGATAGCTTCGTTTGCAGGTGTGGCTTGCTCTTGAAATAACGCATTGGATTAATTGCGTGTCATATAGTTTTGAGGTAGCATCCGCTGTACTGACACAATGCCTTTAACTAATCGAACTGTATGCGATTAAACTGAAAAGTGATTCATAAGGTCTGCAATATGCTCTGCGTTTCGATCTGTAGAGTGGACGCCAGACATTCCAATACGTCGTTACAATCAAGAGTAATCCACACTTCCATCTTCCATTTTAAATATCACGTTATCAAGGCTCACTTAGTTGCCCTGTCGCGACGCAACATAATCCGGGTTATAAGATGGTACATCCATCATAATAAATATATAGCGAAATATCTATACTATAATGTAACGTGATGTACAGTGGACAATGCTGGTTGTTTACAGATAAAACAGTTAAGTAATAAGTTTTTTACAGCGAACGGAAAAAACATGGAAGCGTTTCTTCAAACAAAAGATGCCCCTCACACATGTACGAAGCAATATGGACGTAAAACTCACACTTTCAAAAACCGTCGCTGATTGGAAAGTTGATTCACTACTATAACAATGAAAACTACAATAAAAATTATATTTGAAAGTTGACCATAGGTTCCGACATTTTTAGTTCGATTTAATATTTCCGTATAGGTAGGTTGCTTACGACGTTATTGTTCCGTCAATTTCTGATTTACCGTCACCAGTACAATGTTCATTGCGGAATATTGAACGAAAACAGCAATTAGTAGGCTTACTAAGCAATGTATATGCAAAACATGGCGGCTAATGACATAAGCTAAGAACATCGACATAATATTATATTAAATAAAATACCATGTTGTGTTGTTTGTGAAATGACCAAGGACAAACTTACTTGGGAAATGAGTATACAGTATACTTAAGATAACCCATACTACTGACACAAATGTTGGCATACTAGTGACAGCACTGACAACGGCTAAAGCTGCGACTCGGACAACCATTCACTGACCACGCGTGTGGTCTGTTTTTTAGACTCCACCCGTTTCGGTTGACTTTCCGCGGGGTTATTTTTGAGCGGCAATTACTCGTCTATGTTTTTTCCGGTCGCTGGTTTTTTACCATTTCGGTCCACGTATTCCATTCTCGTTTCCTTGATCCTCGGTGCTGGTGGTGTTCGGTGGCTGGTAACTGGATCAGTGATCAAAGTGTACTCGTAAATAGAAAGACGATCACTTGTTAATTAAAAAAACATGAATATGAGTTACACTTTAATAGCATATTTACCAATTATTACAATATAATTGATAATTACATCAGAGTCGCCATGTGTCTTATAGTTGTAACATAATTAATAATTAATAATTACTAGTGTCGTCCAAATAAGAACAGTGATACTCATTACTCTCAAATTTATCTCACAAAGCCAGGTTATTAGTAAAATCAAAGGAATTGATTTAGTAATAATATAATATTATGTTTCTTGGGATAAGTGATCCTATATTTTGTTTGCAGTGAATCAGGACTCGATTTATACATATATAAGAATAAAAAATATATACTTACATAGAATTGTAAAGGGGGTAAAGGCGACGACTGTAATCGTCCATGCCTGTTTAGCAATTGCAATGCCCGGTATAGATGATTGTAAATATATAAATAAGAGAATATAATTAGGTTATTCTCGTTGATACAACAGGACGTTGGCGAGTACGCTTTTTAAGTTTAAAGTTACATTAGTTATATTGATAATGTTGTTAATGTTAGTGGCTTAAGGTAACAACGCGAGACGCACGCGCACATCGCCAAACCTAAGACACATACTCCTCTAGAATCCCTTACGTTTAGGAATGTTACGTTATTTCATTTAAGTTTCAAAATGAATCTTCCCTTCAATCTTAGAAATCTTGTTAGGTTTTTTTATGTTTAGACACACCTGAATATCATAATATATGGCTTTTCACAATTTGTTTTCTCCAAATTAAGCATAATTTTAATTTTCTTTAATGGAATGAGGACATAAGGAGTTATTTTTAGTAAGATAATATTGTTGAGTAGTAAATTAAGAACAATGTAATGTCACTGCCAGTCAAATTAATGAAATACCAGTTTTTCAGTTGTTTGCGAATGATTGTTTCTAATAATCCGATATACTTGATACAGGTTAGGCATATTGTTATATAGCATTATAGTAACCACTCCCGCTCGTTGTATGCATTATGTAGTGCAATAATATTGCTCATTCTTGATTCTTTTTGTTCTCAGTTTGAATTTGTTTTCAAATTCAAAAGCAAAGCAAGCAATGTACAAAAAATTAAACTCGATAAATATCGTTTATCCATTTTTTACTTTGCTAAATATAAGACATGAGCTTTTGGCCGCGATATCGTTTGCGCGGTCTTAAATATCGCGCAGCGTTCGTTGCGGTATATCGTGGTGTCGTAAGTCCTCTTTCGTACCTACTTTTCAGGGTAAAGAGTATCCTTTATGTTGTTACTACCGGCCGTTAACTACCTCTGCCAAAAGCCTATCATTTCTGTTTCACAGTTAGCTGTTAAATGGTTACAAGTATACATAAGTATTAGAATTTTAGTAAAAACGCATGTTATGTTCAAAGCATGCCTCAATTTTGATTTTCTCGTTGTTCGCATCAAGTCACGCCGTTTTAGCATTGACAGCTATGAGAGAAGTACAGGAATATATAAAAAAAAAATATGATTATATTTGCCACCAAAATCGTTAATTAGCTCTCCTTCGTCCAACCCTTATAAAACATAGCCCATGTGCATTGGGAGAGTCGACTTTAAACAGGACCACAGTTCCAGAGATAAACGAAAAAAGCCAACAAAACGTCGCTTTCTTATAGTAGTTAAATAATTCATCTATGTTAACCTATTGTAGTATTCATCACTTTAATTGGACACTACTAGAGTAACATAATAAAATGTAAAATCTACCCAAATTAACTCTAAAAATCTACCCTCCTGTGTTGTACATGCGTCGTTTATCACATAGATAGTCCTAAAATTACTCCTTTTTGTGATATATTGACTACGATTTGCATTCGACTTTAACTTATCCAACTTTTTCGAATTGTAAGTAATTCAAATTGATACGGAACATTATAATAAACCTATCATAAAGACAACTGTTACATTCCATCTAGCAAAATGTTTTTAAGACGTTTGCTCTCCTGAGAATGTTTTCCCACGAATAACTTTCATATTCTCTCATAAATTTAGCTGTACTGTATAACACTGATTCTCCTATCCTGTTACAGAAATACTCACAGACTTTAAAACGTGCTGCTGGTGCAGTAAGGATTGTTCGAAGATTTTAGTTATATAAAACTGCTATTACAAAACAGACATTTGGGATGGAGTGTAACAGGGTAATACCCACTAGATAATTTTTATGGTCTTACAATGAATTTATTACAAACTACAGACATTTTTTTGTGATAATTTTAGTATTCAAAGCTTTAAATTAAAATAATGTTCATGTTACATAAAATAATTCACAAATCATGTCGTAGGCGTAATTATATTAATCAACAAAAAGTGTATTGACGGTGAGGTATAGAGGGCATTGAGTGCTATGGAAATATAAACTGTATGTGTGCCATGACTTATTGCCAAGAAAATTAAAGTAAGGTGCCTGTGTGTTCAGATATAAGATGTAATTTATAAATAAGAAAATTTATCACTGACTCTACATTGTTATAGCCGTAAATTAAAAATTCATATGTTATACAAAGTTTCCCAAAACATCTTTCCCCTTACAATTATTTTACTATGTTCTTATTTATAACTGTAAAATATATAGTTGGAACAACTCACTGTAAACCAAAGTAATTTGATTTTTATCGTGATGACTGTTATTTATTGTTTACAAAGTATTAAAATATTGTTTAGTGTTATTTTGACCAATAGTATTATTTTGTGGACTATCAATTATTTATATTTTTATGCACTTTTCAAATGATTGTGATATGATATTCGCACAGAATGTGTGTTATTGTGAAGTTGAAAATCATGTTTCAACCAAGCAATAATGTAGTTTACTGTGCTAATTTATGTGTCTTATAAAAATTCTTGCACGTTCCAAATTATTGAACGAAATTTTATGTTATATTTGTACAATTTATTATGAGAAAATAATTTAGCTTCCAAATAAATATCATTGTTGACTACTATGCTGTATTTTATTGTCAGGTTTTAGATTGTATACCTACCCCGTACCTACGAAATAAATAAATAGTTGTTGAAATGTAAGGAACTATGTGACATCAAGTCGGTCAGCGAAGTTTATTAGACGTCGCTTCCGGCATTCATGAAGTTAATATATCAGGTTAAATAATTGTTTATACTGCGAAGGTCTTCGTGCGGTCAAAAACTACCGCTGTTTGGGGTTGTCCACTAACCCCTTCGCCAATCCGCACTGGCGCAGCATGATGCACTACGCTCCAGACTTATTCAGTTGTGAGACGCTCGACGACGCGCGGTGCGCGATTCGTTGTTTTCGTTATTGTTATATTTTAAAACAGCTGAACGAGCGGAGTTAAGATTTCGTTGCCGTTGTAGGTAGGAGTATTATAATTTGGCCCTTATTCTATTCGCGTTCCATCTCTTGTAAACTGTCGGAAATTATTAGCCCAAGGATCTCGTTCACAAACATAGGTACAATGTGTGTTTTGTGGACTGAGTATTTGCTTCGAAGTAATTTTAAAATTATTAGATAGTGGTTAACTCAGCTTGCATAATAAATACTGTAAAGCAGATCACAGATGCAGTAAAAAGTAAATAGCACGTTACGAATGCTTTAAGTAAATAACAGATTATTTATTCTGTCATCTAATATAACGAGCACCCATGATCCTGAGTGTGTACGCTGTATCAGTCATAGAAGGGATATTGCTGGACCTGCTGTGGATACAACCCATTAACGGCCCACTGTAGAGCGCGGGCCTTTCAGTCACAACTGAGAGTCACTCCACGAGACTAAAATTCATCTCACTGAATAACGCATTCCGCTCCAATGCTGAGAATAGCCAATAGCTGCTTTCTTAGAGTGCTTTATAGTTTATTAGAGTCTTAGAAAGGACATGAAAATTAGGTTTAATCGGGAAAATGGAAAGATATACAATTGTCTAATTGAATAATATGGTTTGTGTGAAGATCTATGGTAGGTACGTACCCATGCTTGATGTCGAAACAAAATAGGAAATGAAATAAACGAAATCCACCATTTCAGATCTTTAATTTTATTAATTGCTTTTTTTTCCATCAACTATGCTGTACAAACTATGTAGCTTAAAATTAGAATTAGCAATTAATAATTGCACGTAAAAAACTTAACAAATAGGTACTTTCAACTTTTTGATTGGAATGAACGATTATTACTTTACGTAATATTTTTACAATATACAACTACAATATAAATGAAAATCCTCTATATTTAACAAGCTGTCACAATCGCCCAATGATATGTTAAAATTATTTTTTTATTATTGCGTTCTAAGTATTTAACATTGTAGTATTAAAGGTAGCTATGTCGAGTCGCCGCAGGCAGATTGCGGGCGCCTAGGCGGTGCTGTGCGAGAGCTAAGAGACAAGGCTACCCCTTTCCGCGCCACCCTTGTGGTTCTGACCTTTGAAGTCTTTTAGCCGAATCGGCGAAGACTCGCTGCCCGAGTCTCCCTGAAAATAGAAACCATCCTACTAAAAAAATAAATGCGAAAGTTTGTAACGATGGATGTTTAATCTGTAGCTCTTTCAAGCAAAAAACTACTGAACTGATGTTGATGAAACTTTACATTGTTATAGCTTATATACACCAGAATCACACATAGGCTCCTTATTTTTTCAAACATCCCCTAAGGGAGATGAATTGGGGATGAAAGTTTGTATGGAAAAAGGACTTTAACGGAGCCGTGGGTAACATACGCTTACTCACTAATAGCGCCGCAGTAGGATCTCTATTTTCTATTAATATGAATGGGAATTACTTATAAAACGTTACCTATTTAATGCCATGATCTTTAAAAAAAACTAATAAATACCAACGTAGCGCTGTAGGTAACCCAGGTAGAGCTGTCGATTAAGATAGGAATAATTTTAAATTCATTAGCTTGGAGCCGAAAATGCAGAAAACGCTGCCTAACGGATTTAAATCGAGTGCTGAAGTGTCAATGGAAAAAAACAATTTATCTGAGCGGATCTGGGGAAAGCAGCAAGTATTATATAATAGTAAGGCGAATTCTTACGTTGGCACCAAGTGAAGTGGTCTCCTGTAGAAGGAGTTCGCTGTCGGTGCCTCGTGATTCCTTATTTTTAAGAATAGAACGCGACCGTGAGTCGCCTTCTAGCGGCCATCCACTTCCACCTCGTTTATTGCCATTTTTTCCTGCAAGTCACATGATAATGTTCTTAATAGTTAACTCTTTGGTGAAAGAACCTGTACACGGTTCGTCCGACTGCCATTTCTATCGTGGTATAATGGTTTTTCAACAGTTGTGTTGTTCAACTACCTTTTTCCTGCACTGTACAATGTACACATTGCCGAATCAATTCTATCTTTTCTTAATCTCCTACACCCAAAGGTTGCCTGGAAGAGATCGCTTCTTTAGGCCGTCTTTTGTACCTTTACATATTTCATGTGTTACTAGTGTAAAGTTCTATTTGGTGTACAAATAAAGAATATTGTATTGTATTGTGTTTCGGTCGGAACGGTATGGATGCCGGTTACACTTATACAAGAGGTGACCACCTCTGTCCTCAGGGATAGCAACGCATCTAAGACCAATTTCAAATAGGACAAACACTAATGATTACTTACTTTACAATCACTTATATTAACTGACAGAACTAACTCACACTAACGGTCCTAACTCCCACAGTCCCACTAACGAATGCTAGCAATTAATCGATGTTCAAAGATAATAGATATATACACATAATACACTGTTATGTGAGTTTTATTAAGATGAACATATAACTTATCGCATATCGACTATTTTATTCACTACAATTACTCAATTTTATTACCAGTTGCTTTATTATACTCACCGAAGAGAATGTGATGGTTAATGATTCTCGTTGCGATTCCTCTCGGCGGTTTCCTCTCCTCCTCCGGCCATTCCTGTAAAAGATATAAACATTTTCCTAAACTAACCGGTCCTTTGAATTCCTATAGTTCCTATCTTCCCACATACCAACATGAGAGTTTCTAGAAATATAAAACAGCATGCATTTCCCTTAAGGAGCTCTACCATAGGACTACACCGTGCAAACAAACGACGATCAATACCACACAAGAAAGGAGTACCGGTAAGGTGCC
>DWLO01002510.1:0-12420 GCA_018245335.1 Dalla quadristriga | reverse complement strand
CGGTTTGTTACAGATGTAATGGGCGGCAGCGGATGGGTGGCGCTGAATGCTCGTTTGCTATCTTATACCCCTAAAAAAAAAAAAAAAAATTGCTACGAGTGTACAAACTGAGACATAAAAATGGAATGGAATGTGTTGATTAAGTAGAGAGAAATTTCGCTGAAAAGTTTCGTGTGTCAATGGATTTTGCAGTTTTCCACTAACTCCAAGTTGGAACACGGCAGCGCAAATTGCTGCTACAATACGAGTATGCCGAAAATAGGCATGTTACATTAGAAAATCAGAAACACCATTATTTGTTATGTTATGATTGAATAAGCATAGCAACGAAGCAGTTTTTGTCATTAAGAAAAGCTTACACAGATTCAGTTTTGTAGCTTTATTCGTAATCCTGTAGTAGAACGATTACTTGCCCAAAATTATTTTTTACTTTTTATAAGCTTTTATCTAACTCGTTTTCTTCGTATCTCTTTCCGTTTCAAAATATATAACCAATTTTTGATCCGATTGAGCTGCAATTTGGCATACTTATGTAACTTTGATGAAAATGTTATCATAATATACCAATAATAATATTATGGAGATGATCTGATCATGGACCCGAATGCTGGGCTTGGCGACGCCTCAACTTAATAAGATAGCCTTATTGTACTTAGGCTTGTTGGATTTGTATTGACAAGGTCTACATCTATAATCAAAGTCTGATTATGGACCCGGATGCAACGTCAGAACTAAACTAGATAGCCCCATGATGTTTAGAAGCTTGTTTTGAAATAAATATTTATATTTTTTCCATAAACTGTGGTTAAAATAGCCGAATGGCTCTGTTGAATAAAATATTTAGAATATTTTTGTTGTTGTAGGTAAATAAGCTATGAATAAGATTTTAATAGCCTATTGGGTATTTATTATCTGTACTCATTTTATTTCATTAAATTATAAGGATAAAGACGATAACGATATACCTACTTACTAATTTCCTTACAACAACCTATCCGTTGAACACTTTTACTTGCAGTTTCATTTAACTATTTAAATTTATTTCAGGCAAACCATTTTATACCGTTGTTACATACTTACCGTACTACGAAGACAATTCGTCTACGGCAAGTGCATTTTGTGTGTTTTTTTACATCACTTGGTTGTACATGATGCTCCCGATGATGTCGGCGGATTGCATGCCCATCGTCCATTTAATAACAATGGCGTACAAATTTGTTACACTATGCGAATACTTCGGCAATATGCGCGAAAAATTTGATGTAGATATTCTTACTATGAGGGAAGACAAAGCTGTTGAGAAATTAAAAGCTGCATGCTTGGAAGGTATTCTTGTGCATAAGCGACTCCTGTTGTAAGTAATAAGCTTTTTTTAAACGCTTTTACGCTTTTATTTAGCTTATTTTACCGCTCCATCGGAAAGTTGTTGACAACAAAAGGTAAACTTTGACCATTTTTCTTTGGTGGAACCGCGACTTTACGTCATTAACAATGCCACATCACACTATTAACGTTTACGGCTCGTTCACACAGAGACCGTCACAGGACCGTTTATAGCGGATGCGTTTTTTTATGTAATGAGAATAGCAAATGGGCCATCCTACCATCCATTGCCGCCCCTGATTGGCCAACCTCAAACAGGACTGCACCAAGTGTCTGATAGTGTCAGTTTGTCCAACTAGTAATAGGTGCTGAATATGAATTGGTTAGTATTTGATTTATTCTTTATACTAATAAAGATCATAAGAGTTAACACTGTAAGTGTAAATTTGTCCTGTTAGTGGTATCAGTAAAATAGACCATAGTTACTCATCGTTAATATTAGTCACATTCTAAGCTGGTTATAGACGCGTTGTTACCCCTGAGGAGTGTGGTAATCGCCTATTGTAGAAGTGGAACACTCAACCAACACCTTCCCTGCCGGATCATTATTGCTTAAAAACATATTTCAAGGCAGAAATTGTTGTGGCGGTAGCACCATCCCGGGTGAACCGTATATAGGTTCTACCACCTACAGACCTACCAACGTCCACGTCGGTGGTGACGTATGTAGTAGTATCAGTGACAGTTAAAATACACGACACGATTACGGATCTAGTAAAAATATACCGATCCGATAAAATAACATTTCATTCTGTCTACAAAAACTGGATGCAGGAAGAGTAGAAAAAACAGATCAGTACCTGAAAACGTAAACAAAAGTAAGGGTGCCTTCACACAGGACACGCTTTGTTATTTTTATTGTAAGTATCCTATATTGTTTTGGCGAACAGTGGATTGAGATTGTACCTCACAAAGTCTTTGCGGTATAATTGGAAGCTGTCAGAACGCCCTATCTTTCTCTAGTGGCGCGAAAGCCAATGGTACCAATACAACACAAGAACGTCAATCTTGAGAGAATGTCGATGGTTTACTGACCGACGGCGGAATGGATTCACAAAACTGATAGAATTTGTGGTGTGAACATCACGTCCAGTAGCAACCAATCCGCCAAAAACGGCTCGGGGCTGCTATTCACATAATACACTCGTTGACAAGTCGACGACATCCACGAACGAGAATTGAACGAGAATTGAGTATGACAGTTATTGTATGCAGTGGAAAATTATAAAGTCGAGGCTGTGTGCAAGGTTGAGTAAGGGAATGAATAGCTGTAATACGGAGCCTCTGTGTAATCGGGTGTAGGGCCCAGGTGTGGTAGTGCCTTTATAGATATGCATTTTAGATACGAGACATCGTCGTTCCGAATCGAATGACAAATGACATGTAAAGCTGATTGATATCGATTCAGCATTTAATACGTGCTTAGATTGGCGTTATTGAATATTTGATTGGCATACCATTATTATGCATGTAACTTTACATTAATTCAGGGGTTGAAATCACTCAAATACTACAGCCAAATGGTGTTGAGAATAGTGATAAAGAACATTTCAAATGATGATAGGTTAATTTGGTATAATATATATTTCTTTTTAGTCTTTATAGTGCGGAGAGACGTGAACAGATGGAAAAAAGGTTGTAGTCAATAAGGAAATTGTTTTTTTTTTCAGTTTAGCTGAAGAGATCCATCGTGTATTTGGTATAATAATGTCACTGCAAGTTTGTGAAAGTTCGGCGGTAGCAGTGTTGCTTTTACTGCGCTTAGCGGTAAGTGCTATTTAGTGCATGTTTCGGTCTCTTTGTACAATGTCGTTTTAGCCGTTATTTTAGACCATTGCTTTCACGTTAACAACTTAACTACTAGCATTCAGTGCTATTGGATGTTATTATGAAATATCTAACTTTCTAACACATTGTGCCACAATGTTTGTCCTATTTTCTGTACACATTTGCGATAAATAATTTCAAGCCTTTCAACAGATTTTGGCACAACTTTCGGGCATAAACCCAGCTTTGAAGAGAAAATTCGTAATAGCTAGTTATAAAACCAAATCGTGTTAAGTATGTGCTGAGTGGTTACAGAGTCTTGTGAGAGGCTCTACCATGCTTATTTAAATTTCCTTTGAAATGTCACGCTTTAATACGACATAATATGGCGGAGCGTGTGCACCGTGTTAAATATAAGCTCTCGTTTGCTATATAATTAACGAAGTGTTTTACACAGTAATTCAAAGTAGGTTACGGCGTCGTTGTGTTCCTAATATTCTTAAAGAAATAACATTTTTTAGCGTGCACCTCATCTGAACATGACAAATGCTTTGATGACTTATACTTTTGTTGGTTCATTGTTCTTTCTACTCGCGTTGAATCTATGGAATGCTGGGGACATTACGTATCAGGTAAGTTTTGAGCATAACTTTGTGGAACACTTACTGCCATATATTTTGAAAAGAGGAAGAGCACAGGTTCATTAAATAAAAGACAGTTTATTTATTTGTGGAATAAGGTAATATAATGGAGTAACAATTTTATAAGAATGCATTTATTTTACCATGCTATGGCGTAAAAATATTAAGTAGGTATATCAGGTATATAAAAAGTTCGTAATACATTTTTTCATTTGCCTCTAGACACATTTAAAATTAAAAACTTAAATAAGAATTAGTATGAGTAATGAGATCGTATTAGTAAACGATCAAAAAGTGTTATTTTAATTTGTAGATACCTAACATAATTGTGATGTAACTTATTTTGTTCGTTAGGCTAAAATCTATAAAAAAATGCTTTACAGGCATCTCTGTTATCAAATGCAATATTTTTCTGCGGCTGGCACCTGTGCAAGTTGCAAAAAGAACCACACAGGGATATCAGACAGCTGGTTCTTATTGGTTGTGCGCAAGCGCAAAAGCCCCTCGTTCTTAAAGCTTTTGGCATACAAGACTTATCATACAACACTTTTGTGTCGGTAAGTTTTTTTTGTCAGATTTATATAATATTTAATTAAATTTTCTGATTCAGATATTCAGATTTAAAAGTATCCTATAACCATCGGGACTAAAACTATATCACTACCGAATTTCATGAACATCGGTTGTATAGTTTAGCCGTGAAGGCGTATCAAACTCAGGTTGACGTTTTCAAAGTTTAAAAATCATTTTTTACATTGAAACACGGATTATGTCTGTAGTCTTGATTATTGTGATTAGATGTTGTGTAGTAGTCATAGAAAGGCTTTTTGTTTGCCATGAAAAGTTAATTGCAGTGCTTATTGTGCGAGTCGTATGAATATATAGACCGATAGTTAGTCGTTCTGTGCATAATTCATAATAGTATTCAATGTAGGAAAGTTTGTTTCATTACTTCAGGTAGCTTTTGTGAGAATATGGATGGATGTCGTAGGTACATACATAATCCATTAATATTGTCACGAAAGTTACCTACTTTAAACTTTAGCTTTCTTACTTTTTACACCACTGCCAAAAAAAGGAGTTACGTTCTCAGGATTGATGTGTCCGTTTTTTTTTATTCCAGCATAATATCTGAACGCCTGAATACTACATTATTTTAATATACCTATTCTTTTATAGGCTAGAGTAAATACTGTTGTATTCACCATGAGAACCTCATAAAAATATTTATAATGACAAGAAATTAATAAAGGACATGACACTCGTCCACCGAGAAATCTCCAAAGCTATAAAACCTACAATCTTGAAATCCGAATTTGAAAAACATTAGCAAATTTTTTTTTTTTAAACTCTTGTTCTGTCTACCTTTGTTGGTGAAGAATTTTTTCGTGGGCAAAGCTAGTTAGTGGGTAGCTGGATACATTTAGCTAGATACATTTCAACGTATCCCTAAGGAGAGTAACCCCTATTTAAAGTCCGTACATGTATGAAGAAAGAAAATTTGCCGCGGGAAAAGGCAAATTTTCTGTGGTTAAGCGCTTGCAGCAAAGCTCCATTTACCCTCATATGTCACAATGATGGAATCCGCGAGTAACGGTGGATGAGAATCTCTAAACCTAATACTTTTTCCTTTTAGGTTGCGAGGATGACGTACTCAGTATTCGCTGTTTTCTACCAGACGCGAGGTTCACAATAAGGATTATGAGAACAAAGGATCAGAGTAGGGTACACAGGAGGTATTGCCCTCCTGGCTGTTAATAAATATTTAAATGTCTAATGTTATGTTATTAATTATAATGTTCTTAAAACAAAATGTAATTTGATGATTAAATCTTTTTACGCCGAATAGCATGTCAATTGTTCTTTATTTCAAGTCTTCTAATGTATTTTTAGACACAATTATGTTATTGGCGGGAAAAAGGGTATGTTATGTTATAGTCAAATTAGCCATCAGCCAATATTTAAACAAAAAGTATTTTTTTAGAAAAATACCACTGAGGCCAGCTATATTTATTTTTCATAAAATTATAATACCTTATAATACTTTGGACAACAAGACGAATCTAACCACTGCTCGTTAGTTAAAATCCATCAAGCCGCTTTGGCTACATAGCGTGACAATGTCTATTGACAAACATACAAACCCTCGAAAATGATTACTCTCCTTTAGAGGCAGTCCGCTAAAAAGCTTTGTTTCTAAAAATTGTGATAGACTTTGAAAAATATTAACGATCGACTATTTAAGAAAAGGAGACAAAATAACAATGGTAAGTGGTCACCGTAGCATATAGACCTGAGAAAACCTTTTAAGTGGATTTTTGCTCCCCGATTGACGCTTAGCGCTAATGGTTTAATTCTTTAAAGCTGAGGACACGATCGCTCCCTGAGCAGATTTTTATAGATAAGATAGTAGAAAGTTGGTTTCATTTGTGATTATGCCCAGACTTATTGATGATTGAATGATACTGCATAATTATTGATTCCAGATTCAAAATGGATCAATCAGTGGAAGGGATAGAATGGATGAATTGTAAATGATAAACGATACCATTTATTGTCCAACCAACAATTGAAGATTTTATATACCTACATGTCTTAAAGCAGAGTAAAGCTATTAAAACCGTGTTGTGTTTAATAATATTGGAAATCCTACAGACTACGTCTATGAACCTTATTTATATTGAAAATGTCTGACCAGGTAACCCTTTATGATCCAATTTGTGACTGCAAAAGGATTTTTAGCGTATGACCTTCATACAAATGCATAAACTTCTACTTAATTGCTCGTCTAGTCGACAGCCCTCTTCCCGCAACTGGGAATGCTCAGACATATTTTCACGCTGTTTCAGCTTGGTCGGTTATCTATCATCTACAGACGATTTTAGAGCAAAAGCGTATCCTTTCAAAATTAATAGATTGTGGAATAATACGAGATGAAGTTGTAAATCAAAAGGTTATTCTCTAAGACTGGTTTGCTAACAAGCTTCTGAGAATGTAATAAATTTCCAAAGACAACAGAAATTTAATATCGACGGGAAAGATGTAATTTCGCGTGAAAGTTTTGCAATAGCTAGGTAACTTTAGCTCATTGGAACTCTCCTTTTAGTTCGAGGAGGTATTGAGTGCTTCTTCACTCCTAAATCAACTATTTAATTTAGTCAATATTTCCTGTATGCTACCTAATATTATATCGATAGTCAGGCAAGAGACAACTTTACCTTATGTAAAATTAAATTAATAAGGTGCTAACGACGATGCTACTGTCGCTATTGGTAGTGTGTAATGTGTATTGTCAGCGCGATTTGATATAAACTGCAGATAGATTTTACATTTATACTGAGAGCCTGCTCCCCTTCGTTGGCTGGAGAGTAAGTAAGGTCTGAATGATCCCTTTCATGATTTATAAAATTCTCGTTGTTTGGTTAAATGTTATCTTGAAAATAGAGTGCAATAGCGAGTTATCGGCTTTCAATCTTCAGGTTCTTATGTGAACGTTAGTGTTCCGCAAGGTTATATTCTAGGGCCGTTTTATTTATTGATTACTTAAACTATTTTCTCTTTGCTCTTCAAAAGTGATCGATGTTGATTACGTTGATTTTCAAAGTTAAACGTCATTCTCAAGTCAACAATCTAATTAAAACACTATTTATTTATTATAATCTATGACTGGTTTGGTGCCATGAAATTTTGTCATTATTACTTTTTAAATATTTATTTATCGTTATTAATTATTTGTACTTAATTTTTGTGTATATCTCCTCAAAGAACTCTCAAACACGTCTCTTCAAACACCAGTTATCTGGTGAACACCGTTGAGGATTTCACCTCGACTGCCTTCCGTTTTGATCCTCAGATCAGCTTCAGGTCACAATAGTATTCAATCAGTTTTTTTTAAACCTGATTACTGGAAGTGAATTTACCTATTTTTCTCTAGAGCTGTTTACGTCCATAAATATTTAGCCAATATATTTACGGAAATATTGTATCCCTTATGTACAGAAAACTATTAATACTGTTATTGACTATGGCTTACATCCACTGTATCAAAATCTTTTATGGAGATCTTTGTGTGCAGGGAACTGTCGATTTTACATTAAAATCATCATTATCATCACAACCCATCAACGGCCCACTACAGAGCAACGGTCTCCTCTCAAGGTGATAAGGCTAAGGCCATAGTCCACCACACAAACAAACAAATTTTCGCATTTATAATAATTATAATTAAGATTTATAAAATTACAGATATCAGAGGCAGATTACTGGATTACTGGCACAGGTTGATTGTTGCACTACCGCAACAATATTGTTTGAGTGTGATGAGCATCGACACTTACTTCTCTACCCCTGAAGTGTTTTTTTCCGGGTACTTTCTTAAGTCACTTTTTATATTTAATAAGAATAAAGCGAACGGATAAATTAACTGAACCGAGTTCATAAAAGTTAGCCGAATCTGAGGTGTCAGGAATTTTTACAATTTTTTCAATTATCTGTGATATTAAGTTAGCAACTCGAATTGATGGATGGTTCATCTGCGAAGGCAGCAGATTGATGGATCTGCTTCAATGATGTACCTAATAAAGAAATATTGTTCTTGTTCGAAACATTGCAATCTTTGTAGTAATACCACCTTCAGGACAGGATTTTCTGTG
Source organism: Dalla quadristriga (assembly GCA_018245335.1). NCBI lineage: Eukaryota > Metazoa > Arthropoda > Insecta > Lepidoptera > Hesperiidae > Dalla > Dalla quadristriga. The sequence continues at coordinate 3,977 of DWLO01002510.1, read as the reverse complement.
GACTAGACCTTTAAAAGTTGGTAATTACAATACCGTACAAAAAACTATTTATGAGAAGATACAGGTTAAACAATTTATTTACTTGTATGTCATAAGTATAAGTGTCTAATGCCTATTAGAGGCATATTTTTCCTAATAAGACTGTTGGGATACGATCTGTACAAGAATAAGTTAGTCCAATTAGCCATCCTCATCAAAGCATCACCGTCTTGCTAAAAAGCCCCCGAGTAGAATTTGATTTGCCGATTTCTCTGTCTTGGAATTTCAAGGATAAAGTTAGTTGCCTGCAAACTTAGCTCTGGATATACGAATTAAGATCACATTCATCATTAACACATAGATATTAAAATAAATAAAAGCTGGTTTCATTACTAGTGCCTTAAGTTGGCGCACACTAATATTCCTAAGTCTCGACTTTTAGTTATAAAATTAATTGCGCTATGGCTAGACTAGATTAAAAGGTCAATCTCTCTTCATGTTGTCAATCTCGTGTCCCATACCCGTAGCGATAAAACTCTCGGCACTCACACAATCCCTCCCTCATATTTTTTCATACGCTCCAAAGTTTAGTTAGCTATGTAAACTCTAAAATAACTTGAGCTGAAAGAAAATTCTGATCTCAAAATCCAGTTTGGAATAAGCGATGAATAGAAGGAAACCTGACCACGAATAAGTTTTATTTGTAACATAAAAAGTAGGCAATCTATATGACAAATACGAAGGTCTATTCTCGGGGACGGAGAAATATCGATGTCATTTCTTTTTTTTAAAGTGTACGACCGAAGAGCATTCCCAAATTGATCTGAGGATATTCTCTTACATTTATCGTAACATTTATAAGGACTGATTAGTTTTTGTACTAAATTGTATACCATGAAACAGCAAATATTGTATGCGACACTCCACTTGACGTATTTATATTTCGCAAAGTCATATTCGGGGTTTGTCACAGATGTCTATGGGCGGCAGCATGTCCGTTTACTAATCACATAACATAAAAAATTTAGGCACAAGATGATATCCGCTACACTGGCTCCATTGGCTGTGGTTTTCACTATGCGCCTCTACCAACATATTCAACTGTTTGCCTGTTTGTCAAATACGGTAAATAACCAAACACTGGTTTCTACAGAATTTTTGCATTGTCATCACAAATCAAAGGGATCAAATACGCAAGTACTCAATTAATATTGCCCATTTTTAAAAATACGGCGCTCCTAACCTTTTGAATTCAAATTAACTCTTAATGATTAGAAAATAATAATTAATCTTATTTAAAATCAATGAAAGATTTCGCTTAAACAGATTTCAACATAAAAAGGTAGTGTTAATATACGTAACCAACGAACTTATATTATTTACATAGAAAATATCGCTTTTCAAGCAGGACAATGAGCCGCAGATAAAATGAAAATAAAATGAATAAAAGTAATCAATATCTGTAATTTTGGTATTTTGATCTAAGTGTGTATATATTTAACAATATCTGCGTGTTTGTTTATACGTACATGTATGATTGTAAAGAGCCACTAAGTAAACATAATTGTGTGACAGTGATAGGTAAATTCACAGTACCAATAGGTTCACATTAATCAATTGACACTTGGATTAGTAATAATAGGAGGCAAAGTTTATTATGTGTATTGGCTGGACGTGGGCCGTCGATTGTGTGGCCAATGGCGCACCCTGGCGTCAGGCCAACTGACCTATTCGTTTAATAAAGTGTATAAAGTCTAGCTTTGTGCACACTTTACTAACCGCAAACGAAAATCCCTAGAAATACTAAACAAAGTTAAGCTAGTTCGGGCGTAGTGGGAAGTTTGGTGGGACCGCTAGCTAGAGGCAAAACTTCTCGAGCGCTTTCGTGATTCGGGAACGCGGGGTCCTGGTTGTTATTGCAAGATAGCAGTCGCTAAGCCTTGTCGCAGTCCTTTGTATGACCTAACTCTCGACTCTTGGATTGGCCACTATCCCCTCCACCAATCCTCTACACCATTGCGTAGTGGAGTCCACTCCAGTAGAACTCCTCAGTCGCAAGGAGAGACCCGTGCCGTACATCGAGCTGCTAATGTATTGTAGTCATTGTCTAACTTATACCCTGCCATCTCGCATTCGCAGCCAGTTCTTACCATCGCGCGCTCTAGGCGTACAAATATGACGAAAAATATATCTCAATAAATCAACATGGTATTCCATCTCTGTTGCGACTATTGCAATGTGTATTTCCATAGCTAGCGAAAAGGTTCCGGCTTTCGGCTCTCCGGAAAAAAGCGTGCAACTCTTGGAGCACAATACACGTATATTTAGGGGCTACATAAACTATATTTAGGTGTTGGTTAGGGGTGTTTTTCTTTTACCAATATTAAAGAGCCACCTAAAAAAGAGTTCCCTAAATTAAGGAGTATTCTTAAACTAGGAATGGTTAGTGAACTAGGGCTTGGCATGTCTCATAACTCTGTATTAGAATGCAGAGAATTTTATTGCGACATTAAACATTTCCACGCTAACATGTTAATCCTTTGTATAGCAATAAATCTTTTAAAAGTTTCGCCAGCAATTTATTGTGTGCCGAGTATAGAGTGTGCAACAAAGAAAAATTTAATGGAACAACAAATGGTGTTGTTCTTAAATATCGACAGGTTTCTTTAATGTTCTCAACATAAATACATATGGAATATAAGAAACTTGATTTAGTGATTTTTGCCTTTTAGTAATATTGTAAGATATTATGACACTTTGACACTTATATCATTATGGAAAATTCTCGGGCACACAACGTTTAAACAATGTTTTTTTTAAATTTTAATCACATAAAGCAAAGCGACTTTCTGTCATAGACATGGCAGTTCCACGTTAAAATCCACAACAGTGTTTCGACACAGTCCCAGCCAATTATTTTATTTGTTTTCTCTGTGGTGGCAATTGGTAACAGCGATATTTACAGTTACATATCCAAAGTAACTTAATTGACAGGTGTTAGCTAAGTTAGATTTATCCGGGAATGTGGGTCTAGATAAATATAACGTTAGTTGGCCGGGGTCCAATACGGGAATATAGGGAAACCGGTCGCAATATTGAGAAGCCTTCACCGCGGCGTAATGAGTATAGACATACTAGACAGCCGTAAAAAGTTTTGCAATCCAAATAGACGTTTCCGTCCTCGTGTAACAGCCGTAATCAACAACTATAGTTACGTAAGCGAAGTAACTAACAACACTAAGCCATGTAATTCGCAGTGTTTTCTTCGTGACGACACATTGTTTGTATGTTTGTCACGAGTTTAAAGGCAGCTGCTACTTGCGCAAAACTGGGAAAATCCTTTTCTTTCCTTGCTGGTTGGTAAAAGACTTAATACTACTCTACTACCTGAAGAAAGCGGGAAACTGCTGGATTCAGGGGACACAGGACCGGGTCGAGTGGCGCTGATTAGGGGAGACCTACGAGTATGTCCAGCGGTGGACTTTTAATGGATGATAGATGGATGGATTTATTTACTCACATAGAGCCACCGAAATTAACGTTAAGATACTTAGGATGTCATTGTCATACCTATATAAATAGACTACAAATACAAAACAGATAAACACACAAACAACAAACACAAAAAAGTATATACAGCTAACAAATACTGAACAACTAATATTCCGAAGACCTGAAGAAAATTGCGGGAAACCGCTGGATTCAGAAGGCACAGGACCGGTTGGACTTCTAAAGGCTGATGGATGGAGGGAATATTCGTAATAATAACAGGACTATCTCGTACAGTCCTATTCGAAATTTGTAACAGGTGTCTATGGGCAGCAGTGGTTGGTGGGATTGCATGCCCGTATACTCTTCCTATGTTTATATCAATAAACATATAAATATATTTAAAATTACCAATATAATTCAGTTTTCTTAGCAAGTTTAATATAGTTATGTACTGCGGACTGTGCAGTTGACTATACTAGCGTAGAGGATTTTCGTCTTTAGTGACC
>DWLO01002509.1:0-12421 GCA_018245335.1 Dalla quadristriga | reverse complement strand
GTTATTATGGATTTTATGTCACGTAAAATGTGCTACCGCCGCCGATAGCGTTGCTAAGCTAAATTACACGTCAACACATTTGTTACCTTACCTTACAAAGGTTGTCTGTTCATGGCGCTCTTTTATGCGCCGCGCGCTCCCGGTCCATTATGTGCAAGGTATTAAAAAGAAAATGTTAACGGTTTGACACCTCCTTTCCTTTACAACTTCCTATGTGACTTACGCCTGACATCGTGGGAGGTCAGCCTGCTTCGCAGCTGTTTGATTCGCAGCCGGGCAAGACATAGGGCCGTATACTCGGTCTTTGATGAACACCCTTACTGTAATTTATGAGTTAAACAAAATTGTGAAAATTTTAAATTTCCCGTTTAATTTTTCGGAGCGGATGCGCCTCGCACGCATGTGTATAAAGGTTCAAACGTAGATGACCAGTGCGTACGTACGGCTTGAATATTACACGTAGATGAATTATGTATGAGAATAAAAATAAAATACAAAATCCGTGGCGACCCTTGCTTAGGTAACGTGTTTCAGTGGTAATATGAAATTGTTTTACCACTCGAGGCTTTGTGAGTTATATTATATATTCCCACGTGGTTTATCTAGAATAATCTAGATCACCTGATTAGTGCCATTTTGAATATAAACGCAGATCAATTAATTTTACAGAGGCTTCTATGCAAACCTATAAAAAAAAATTGATATTATTGTTATGGTAGGTACTAAATTTTAATTATTGAGAAATGAATTATGTACTTAGTTTTATTGATTTTTATATTATACCGTAAAAAGGAAAAGTTGTCAACTAATGCAAGAACTCTGCATTATAAAATCGAGCAAAATGTCACAGTTATAAAAAAAAAAAAATTTAGTAGTATTGCTGACTAATTTCCTAGTCTCGCTGACTAATTTCGTAGTCTTGCTGACAAAAATAATTTGGTATCGTGACTATTTATTTAGCAAATACATATTATATCAAGCTGATAATTTGCTGATATTTAGTTTGGTTCCAGAACAAGCACCTAGCATTTAATTTGTTGCTGACAGAAATGTTTTATGATGTCCTAATTACCAGCAATTTTTCTTGCTTACCGAATATAATAATGGCGAACCATAATAATATAATTACTTCCCTTTCTATAATAAGCGTCAAGCATATAGCATTTTCCTGTTTCCAATTATAATAACTAATGTTTCTTCCTATTTATGTAATTAAAACCTTAGTCACGTTTCTTGAAAAATTTTCCTTACCGCAGTTATACGGTCAATTTCCTTTTATAGCCTGTCTTTAACCTAAATACCAAGTTAAGAACAGTTGGAGGACTCAGCGAAATGAATGATACCTTTCTCTAATTGCGTACACTTATCGTTATCATCACCGTCATAACTCAAGGCCTTGTTCCTATCGTAGCTGATCGAATAAGCTAAACAATCGGTTGCGGTTGGGAGTTGGAGTTGGTGATTTTCATTAGCACGTCTGTGCTTCGGAGGGCACCGGTCCCGGTTGTTATCGAAAAGCTGTCATTAAGCGTTCTCGGAGGCCTTGAGGAACCTATAACCGCTCTGTACTGATGAAAAATATGACTTATTGCCTCGGATAAAAGCAATAGGAAGATACGGTTCGCTCATACATCGCGTTACAGAAGAAGGGGCTAGATGCAAATGCACGTAGAAACACACTCACCAAATTACAATTCTTACGAAACAAGTATATTTAATATAAGTACACTTAATAACCAACAACAGGGATAGTGTAGGGACGTACTCAGCTTGTATATTGTTCGTTACCACTCGTATTTACTTCAGCCATTATAATATCTACGCGTCTATCAACAAATACCTTACTATTAGATACAGAATAAGTAAGTAATGAGTTTTCTATTTTGAGTGCCTTTTTTCTCAACATCTATTGTGTAAGAAATTCCACCCAGGAAATGAATTTTCCAATTACGTTTCTTAGACGCTCTTTTAAATACTGAATTTAAATGGGCATTGAGAAAATCTTTTCTTTTAAAATCCCGACAGCGCTCAGAGATCAAATAAGTTGGACTTCCATCTGCATAAATATTCAAAGATATGCATATTCATTATCAATATTAGGTGCGGTCTATTTCTTTTCCCTTCGCTGCCCACATTTTTAGCCTGTGGGAAAATTGAAGAAATATTTCCGAATTAAAAATATTATAGTTTTTACTTTGAGACTTTACGTTTTTATAAGAGCGATGTACATAGGTCACCGGGGTAACTTCGTATTTCCAAATGTAGTTTTAAAATGAAACTCAAAGGGACTTTTTTTTTAATGTTTTTTGAGACGCGTCAATTGTTTTACATTAAAACAAAGTTCAACTTGTGTAGGTAATAAATAGCTTTAGGAAATAATGTTACCCATTGTAACAATTTTTATTCTATTCAGTAGTAACCATTTTTATTCTATTCAGTAGAATATTATTCGTGCAGCGCAGATAATATAGTCGTTTTAGATAGCATGTACTTACCCTGCATTATTTTTATTTCATTTTTTATTTATGTGTTAAGTCCATTATTTATATTTAATTTGTCCGTGTTAAGTGCTGTACACATAACAACGAATAAATGTTTTATTATTCTTATATTCAGTTTGAATATACAAGTTTTCTCACTTCGTATTTTTTCTTTCTTAACAATGAACACAACCAAAAGGAAAAACAATTTATCGACGAACCGACTCGTATATTCTGAAACAAGTAAATTATTAAGAACAAAGAGAGACTTATCTGTTAGGATAACAAAATCAAAGGTCTCCCGGGTTGTAAATACGTCAATTCACCAGTAGTTGTGGCCTCATGTCTCCTACCGCAACTTATGTTTTACCGGATTAGGAAGACAAGACAAGGAAATAGTCTCGGTGGGTCAGAAAGCAACAACGTTAAGTTACAAGCTCAGGCAGATTAGTTCGGCAGCTAAGTTAAGTTTCAAGTCACTTGATAAATCCTTTACTTAAGCCACGGTTTATTGATGGTTGGGCTTTTGTTAAAATGTCAATAACGACTGAAAAGACACGTTGGCTGTCTCTCAAGTAGTACTGTAAATTAAGAGGCTTACTTTTTTTTTTGATAGCATACTTCTAAGACAATTATTGAATAGGACTGAGTGAGGGACTCCTGCTGGTATTAGGTGTCAATACGAATATTTTGGTTAGTATTCATTAGTCATAGGGTTGTTAGGACTGTGAGTGTAAGTCCATTTAGATGGGTCCATATAGCACTAGTAAGCTACGTACCTTTGTCAGAGCAGGATACTTTATTTGTTTTAGTTTATTCATTGATTATTGATCTCCAACGACGGAAGCTCTTTCAACTGCAAGACATGAGCGCAGCAATATTTCTTATTGTCCTAGTACCGTCTCCACCAGGTTTCAATGAAAATCAGCGCTGCGGCGTACCCGTCGCATTATGCTGAGTGTAGACTAAGTTGGAACGGGGTGCAGCATCGTTTGTTAAATCAGTTTGAGTTATTATTATATTTGTTTCAAATTTTTGTATGTCTATTAGAAACGTCATTGATGTCTAATTATAGGATCAGAAAATTGATATTATCAGCTGAGTCTAGAGAGACATTTATTTGTTTCAGAGGAAACAAATAAATGTATATTGCTTTCCTTCTTTCTTTCATAAAAAAATGTTAGCTATATATTATTATGCTTTATACCCAAATAATGAGCAGTGAATTAAATTAATTTTGGAGTTAACGAGACTTAAAATGTTGCATGATTATCTACATTACAGTATATTACAAACCTACCTTATGTTTCAATTATACTGATTCCGTGTTTGTATTACACGTTAACGTTATAACAATAGACACGTAATGGCTTTTGGGACAATGAGGTTAATCCATGTGATTACCATTTATGCGCTAACAATATTTTATTCATGTCTAATGGCTTTGACCGTATCATCTATCACATGCCCCAATAATATAAGTACAGGCTTAAAAGCTTGCAGGCGGAAAGTAATTTAAGACTAGATAGACTCGGGAAAAGGAGCATACGACATAATATTCTTTGACTTCTGTGACTCAAACTCAAACTACGAATATCTCTCTACCAAATCCTATGAAAAACGGTTGCATGGTTTAGCCGTGAAGGCGTTTCAAACAAACATTAATTTTTTGCATTTATATAATAAGTAAGGTTCAATGACTCCTCCAGCTGAACTGGCGTTCTTATTGGGTGATAATATATTATTTTTGCTATTACTTATATTCTATTCCATATACTTTTTAATTAAATACACACACATTATACTTACTACATAATTATGTTATACATGTATAATGTAATATATACATACACACGGGGTAAGGGCTTTATGGCTTTATGATGATGATCATTTCGTCGCCAGGCGCAGGCGCAGGCGGGGCGGGCGTGCGGCGCGCGGGCGCATGGCGCTGCTGTACCGCGCGACGCGGCTCAAAGACCGCGCCGATACGCACGTGTTCACCTTCGTAGTGACCCGGTCTGCCACTCGGGAGCCCGATCGGGACGTCACCTCCAAGGACTTCTGCTGCGCGCACCAGCGATGGGCCGTCGCGTTCAGCCGCACCGACGCATCGCTAGGTACGGCCCGCCCTCGACGTCAAGCCTAGCACAATAGCATTACTCCGCAGCCGCGAGTGCGAAGACGCCTCCAAGGACTTCTACAGCGCGCACCAGCGATTACCGCCGTTTTTACCCGCACCGACGCGCTACGCTCGACGGTAGACAAATTACAAGCTTTTATGCCACGTTTTCACCTTTTTCGTCACCCGGAAGTAACCAGATGGCGAAGTCTCATCCAAGAAATTCTGCTGGCGCACCAGCAATGGGTCGTCGCTTTCAGCTGCTGATGCTTTACGAAGTATTCGAATATTCATAGTCTTACCATGGACCTTATCATCAGGCAACCTTGACACGAGAAGCTCGTGCAGGGATGGAGGTAACTTCACTTGTTTCTTCCCAGAAACAGCTCTTGAATTCCCTTATTCCAAATGTTATGATTTATGAGATCCTTACTTATTCCCGCTATTTAACAATTTAACCCTTGTTGCAGGTGTGTACCTGGTGTGGCGGGGCTCTTGCGAAGGAATGCGTGTCTATGTCGATTTTACCTTCACGTTACTTAGTCGAGACCATTTCACGAGCAATGAGGGTTTCTCTGGCAAACAAGTCCGCTTCAGCGCCGGCTGCGCTGCCCAGGGACGAGGCCGCTGCGTCACCCTCGCCGAACTCAACGCTAAATTCGCGGATGCTCGCGGCGAATTCCAACTTGAGCTTACTATGTCGCGCGTCCGTACTCTTTACTCCTTTGATCTACGAGCACCACGACTAGACACACCTCCGATTGCTTTCGCCGGATTCGACTGGTCCGTGTCTGCTACTGGTGGAGGGGGGAAAGAACCGCTGACCTTACGTCTTGTCCGTTTATCTGGAGAAGGTCAACGTAGTCGAGTACGATATGCTCTTGCACTCGGCGAGGGTGAGCGAAGGGTACATTCGGGTCCCCTCGAATGTGTTTGTGATACCGAGGGTCGTACGCCTCCCTGGACACCTAGGCCGCCGTTCCGACTTCTTCAGAAGGGTGTACGCTTGACGGTAGAACTCGTGTGGGCGAGAGCGCTAGCCGAGTTAGCTGTGCCAACTGCAGGACGCGCAGCCACATGCTATGATCGCGATAAGCAGGCATGGGCACTTCGCTGCGACACCCATTCGGAGACGGTGCGGATGCACATGTTGTACCGTGACGTGCACCACGTTCCGCGCAATCACCTGCGCTACGTGAGCTGGTCAGCATGGCTAATACGAGCTAGCCCAACGGGTGAAGGCGAAGCTGAAGAGCTTCCTGGCGCTCCTTTTGAACATTACTATGCTCAAGATAACGCCGACGAGGGGCTTATGATGGAGACGGTGTTACGCGTCGAGGATATCTCCCGTCCAGGCTGCCCTTTTCTGCACCCGGGCGGTGATCTTCGTGTCCGTCTCGAATGGGGCGACACCTACTTGCTCTTTCAAGCTACTTATCATGTCTACGACGATCTTTGTCGATTGCACGCGCATCAAATGAGGTAATAGTAGTTGCATGCCTTCATGCGAGATGACTTTAGATTAAATGATGAAAAAGAAACTAATATAAAGTTGTTTCAGGCGCGAGATTACTGCTCTTCAGGCCGAGAACTACTCCCTGGAGCGGCAACTGTTCAGCTACCAAAAGAGCCTGGCGTACGCACAGGCTCAGGCCGGGGAGCCCGCGGCGGCAGAGGGCGCCGGCCGGCGCTCGCCTGCGGAGCGATCGCTCTCCACGGACACAGAGTACGCGTGAGGCGAATTCGGACCGCGTTCATCGCGCTGCCAACTTCGAGTCGCTCGCTCTTAAACTCTTCTATCCCTTCGACTGATTCTGACGTTTTTGAGCGATTTATCTATTTTTCTAAACGTTTTATGGCGAGGTGCGCCTCGTCCGCACCGCTTCCCGCCGGTTGTAGCACTCTCGCTGCTCGAATCTATCGATAGCTGATTATACTTGACACTTTTCTATTTATCTGTACATAAAATATATTTAGATATTATATTATGTATATGTATATTTCTTAACTTGAAACTCGAATTCATATACTACAAACAGTCGATTTATGAATAAAACTAATTTTAAAAATATTTGTCTTTTTTTGCCTTAAAAATAATTATGTCTTATGAACTTCGATATTATCATAGAATTATAATAAATCTTTATTATTAGAATAGATTTTATTGTAATGTATTAATGAAACAATAAAGTGGATCAATTAAAAATATAATGCGACCTTATTTTAATACTTATTTACAGTTTAATAACAGCCTCCCAATTTTTTCTTTTTACATTTTATTAAAAACTACCAAAAATATTGACACAGGTAGATAAAGACATTTACGACGACACGACACGACACCACTAAATTAATCTAAATCAAAATATTAGACATTATTCAAAAGCGGGGGCACTCCCCCACTTATGAATTGCCTCTTACTAAAGACAATTTTTGCCGATAATATGCCTAGATCTGTGTAAATACACAATACACAAAGCAATAAAAGTTTGCAACATGTACGAGGATTGTTCTATTCTTCTTCATTAATCTCTAAACTACTTACTATGAATATCAAGTGCAAATTCACAAACCTGTACCTACTTATTAGTTTCAGTTTGGGTACTCAGTCCACTATCTTTTAATTAGCTTAGATTCATAGGAAAGATTTGACATTACTGATTTTAAAGGTTTCAATCTTACAAATACAATACTAACAAATATACTTTATTGTCCACCAAGCAACAACTGTTATATCAGTGACTGAAACACAGAACAATATACAACACGGAATATATCCCACACTTATCGCTGTCTTAATGCCTTGACTTAACGAACGAGGGTCCTCCAACGCAACCGCACTGTTGACTTGACAGGCGAAAAACGTGGGGTCTACGTGTCTTTAGGGGTCCCTTATTACCCGGACAGATAATTGCCTTGACTACAAAAAAGTTAAAAAAATGTCAATGTCAAACGTCAAGTTGACTTTATTGTCAATTCAAAATCTAGTCTTTTAATTCTATTCAAATTTTGATTCATTTGATTGTAATCAAAATATTTTTATAATTTTAACTACGAGCTGAGTGATAAAAATGGCACAAGGAAAGCTAAAAGTAAAAAGCAAATTACCAGCGGGTGCTAAAACCAAGAAAGCAAAAGGCAAGGCTGTAACTAAAAGAAACAACGCGCCTGTTAAAAGCAAGGCAAAAGCGATAGAACGCAATAAGATGAAGGCCAATGTCACGAAAATGGTTAACGCAGCGGCTGAAAAGCAGCTCAGAGCACTGGCCACGGAGACTCCACAGCTGTCTGCGGCCCAGCAGCGCGTAGCAGCTGCACCCACTGCTCCAGTGGTTTCAAAATAACATAACCTGAAAAAATTTACATTGGACATGTGATGATGTGAAGTTTGCGTCGTATAAAGAACTAAAAACTATGTGAATTGTAAGTGATTAACAGTGTTAAGTTGAAATAAAGTATTTTGTTATTGTTGTGACGTAACTGTTCCTTTAAATTTTCCATATCTATTTTATAATTAGATGAGAATTAATTAATTTAATTCTCATGTAGAGCAATAGTGTTAGTAGTTGTAAAGCCGTTTGCGGTAATCCCGCATGTTGATACTTCTGACAACCTCCAACTCTAATGATAGTGCCTAACCGCTGTTTTCTATAGATAACTACTGGGATCAACTGCTACTACTTTCAGCAATGATGCAGGCAGTTAATAGCACAACATAGCACTGTAACCACAGTTAGTAACAGTGATTTGTATGTTTTACTAGGTATGGTATTTCAAAGATTTATAAAAAGATGATACTGCTTACTTAGGTGGCACTTGTTGTTCAGATCCCAAGTAATTGCATTTAATTAGAAATACAACCAATGGTATCCTTGTGAACTTCTGTATGGTTTGCGTTTGTGGTGGAACCATAACACCAGTTCCTGCCAATGATAGATCGGTTTAGAGCTGAAAGCCGGTTGATGGTAACACTTATACAAAAGGTGATCATCTCAATCTTCAGGAGTGACAATTTACTGTGACTGACCTTCAAAAGGATTAATACTTACTAATAATTTAAGAGAAGAGTGGAAGAGGTTGGATGAGGCATTTGCCAAAAAAATATTAAAATTTAATAAAACTTAATCAACATTGTGATTTATCTTGAGCTGTTGAACTGCGAGCGTTTAAAGTTGCTTCTGATTGTAATTTACACAATAATAAACCTCTTCAGTAAGGACTCGGTGAAGCTGTGGGTAGGTCCATGACATTAGTTATGTAGAGGTGTGTTTGTACTCGTCTAATGTTTTTGTTTGTGTTTACCACACACAACTGACACAACACAACAGGATATCCTAACTAGCATTTAATTTTGTGAGTCTGAGTGAGTTTGAATGCTGTTTCATGATCATGACAGAAACGGGTGTTTATAGTATAATACAATACAATAACTCTTCATTGTACACTGAAAAATAAATACACAAAGTATGTAACTGACATAAATACAGTGATAATATACAAAAGGCGGTCTGATCGCTTAAAGAGATCTCTTCCAGACAACTTCTTCTATGGTACTGGTCAAGCGTGACCATGACATGACTGACACAACCTCAACCTGACTATTTTCTTACTGTATATGTAATTTCTTTTAGTATATGTAATTATGTGTTTCATTCGTATGTTTGTCATTTTTCTTAAATAATTATAGTCCTTCATATTTGTACACCCTCCCTTACTTTTTCTAATAATATGTCCTTCATCCAAAGGTTGCCTGGAAGAGATGGCTTTTAGCGATAAGACCGCCTTTTGTACTGTGTCTTCTGTGTGTAGAATAAATAGTATTCTATCTACTACTTGATTTAACCTTTTGGCTTCTAATAATGGGAGTAAATTCGTACTTTATTTGCAACTTGACGTATTCCTTGCAACACGTGATAGTGCGTGCAAAAAACGACTCCTCATTTGTTAAAATCCGTTCCAGCCGTTCCAGCCGTTAAGGCTACACAGCTTGTCAAATAAATAGACATAATTACATACAAACACTGGAAAAGCATAACCCTCCTTCATATACAATCGGGTAACAAGGTTCCTGATAGACAAACGTTACGATTACTACTTACGTATGGATTGGGTTTCGTGCAAAGCGCCCAGTTTTATACCTAATTATATTCTTCAAAGAGACTAGGTATATATATATATATATATATATATATATATTTATGTATAGATTTATCTATTTTACAAGTGTGATTTATAAATGTGTGTTCCCTGCCGCAGCCCTCGTTGTCACTAAATCCTACCTATCTCACTTTGAGTTACTAAAATGGTTGTAAGTAGGTAATACGGTGAAACCTTGTGCTCCTGTCTACATAGGATGATCCTTTTCAGAGACATGACATGTGTCACTTATGTGTTGTACCTACCTAAGGCCTGGTAATCCAGATAAAAACATTTGTAAGATAAAATCTAGGATATACAGGGTAATTTCTATCTGACCAGAATCCATTCACGGACCCACGTGGTCCGTCATTCTGAACACCATCACATAGTAAGACTTTTTGTTAACGGACGTTTTTTTTCCCATACAAAAAAAACACAATTAATTTTTACATGACATTTCTGGTCAGTTAGAAATCACCCTGTATAGAAGAAGCTAATAAACGTTTAATGTTTTATTGAGATATAAGTTGTCACACTAGTTTTAGTTTTTATCTTCATGCCAGTGTGCTCCGTCGAGTAAACGTTTCTCCTCCCATTTAAGTTTCCGCTAGACACATAACGAACTGTCTGATTACAGGATCATTCGGCGACATAAACACTGAACTTCATAGCGTCCCACGCAATAAGCCTCAGCGAGGATTTCATTAAATTAAACATCACTAGATTTGTTGTTTGATCTAAGTTATGCCTTATGCTACACAAAATAGAGTTTCATATTAGATACATTCGATAATTTATACCACTAACGTAACGTAACGCAAGTAATTACTCATTATTAAGATGTTGATTTAGCAGAACATTAATATGCCTGAGAAATGTTACGTTAAATAATTCGAAGCCTTCACGCAATGATAATAGAGTAGGTATTTCAAACAGTCTTAGTTTAAAACAAATTTGTAGATACGGTATGGTCATACATTTCGTTACTGAAAAGTAGGATAGATGCACGTAAAAACCCACACAATTACAATTCTTTATCAATAGTAATAATAATAAAAAGCCCTATCATTATCCCTCTAAAGCCCCATTGATAACCACCACCATCGGGTGTAGAAATTCTCGGTACAGTCGATCGAGGGTGGTATCCGCCAACTGCACCATATTAACATTACAGTGTCTCAAAGGGGCCTCTACGTGTTGGACCTGTGTCCCCGCGCAAGCCTTCCAAATGACCGGCTCCAGTTACACCTGGGCCCCGTGAAATGTCAACATAATAATAATTATAATACAATACAATACAAAAACTCTTTATTGTACACCAGGACAGAATATACATTGTACATTGTCATCATAATTTTCAATCTTACAATTATGTCAATATTTACATTCATAACTCTTAACTTGTAACTTTTGCATTGAGTTAAATTAAGCAGACGTCTTGAGTCAAATGAAAAAATATATATTAGGTACGTCCAAATTAAGTAAAAAATATAAGATCAGTTACTACATTTAAGAGAAATAGTCTACAACACTCGTCTTGGATGTCGATAATTCAAAGAACCTTCAAAATTTTTAAATTCTCTAATAGCCAATGTGTTAACGGACGGCTAAATGCACAGACAAACAAACAATTGACAATTTCGCTTTCGGTTCCTCAACTTTTTATTTTGGTACGGATCCCTAAAACGAAATATAAAGGTAATTAGCATTAAATAACATTGATAAACAGGACGATTAGAAGGAACGGCAAGCGATCGGCGATCCATCATCGTGCCAAGGAAATATTTGTGTACCAAATACCAGGTATTTACAAATACCAGTACAAAGTATTAATACACGAAAGCTTCCGGTGCTATCGGACCATCTAGGGTTGCCACATGTTTCGAATCAATCGCCTTTTTGACTTTTCACTGGGCCTGAGGCGTTATAAAGGATTAAAAAGGTTCATTTTTGGTCTGCATTGTGTATACGTAGGTTTGAAGAATTTATTCTCATACACAACATAGTTTCATTTACAATGAGATACAAAAACAGTTTATAAGAGTAGGTACAGTTTCTGCCGCTGGAGCAATAAATTATGGTAGCTCAAGAATTTAAGTAACGTAGGTGTATATTATGATGTGTGTAAAATACATTAAACAACATGATTCATTATATGAGTGTATAGTGTTTTAAGAGTTCTGCAGCTACTAGCTACGAGCTGAAAACACTGCCCTTTCAACATCAAACATTTTGTGTTCAGGCAAATATATCATACTGTCATTACCGGAATTATTCGCCTACATCCACAAAGCAACAATATTACTCCATAAACCGAACCGATATGCATTAAATATACTTAGCACAGAATTTCAGAATTTATCCGATTTTTTAAGATTTTGTTTTTTATGTGACAACCCTAAAACCATGTAAGGCACGTAAAAACGATTGTTTCGAATAATTATTATTAGGAAAATATTTAGTTCGCCGGGAGATTGTATTTAGGAATTCGTTATGTTGAAATGGTGGCTCGGTACATTCGGTACAGTGAGAAGCCTCACGAAGACGCGTGACTCACACGTGGCAGCTAACCCGTAATAGCGTCTTTAAAATAGAATACAATAGAATTTTGGTAGGTGGTAGAGCCTGTATACGGTTCGCCCGGGGCGGTACCACCGCCACACCCATTTCTGCCGTGAAATAA
>DWLO01002508.1:0-12422 GCA_018245335.1 Dalla quadristriga | reverse complement strand
GAATGACGTCATAACACCCCAAAATCGCAACCCAAACACTACACACACCATACAAACGTGTACACCTTGTCATGGGCGATGACGTCATATTTCATTCTAAAAAGGGCGCTGCGTTTCGCAATTTTAAATTCCGATCGCCTATTTTGCACGTTTCGTTAATTAATTTTAGCCATTACAAGGAATCAAAATAAGAAAGTAATGGCTTAGATTGAATGTCTGAACGATAAATATTCGAAAAAGAAATATTTTGACCAAATTACACGTATATAACCTATTATGTAACAAAACCATCCATTTTCAATATGAGATAATAATAGAATAAGTAGGTATGTACAGTTCTTTAGTTAGACGCAAAAAATCAAGATCATTATAAGTCTGTGTTTGATATGATAAGAGTAGCAAACAAGCATGCCTACTAACCACTGCCGTCATAGACACCTCTGAAAAACCTCCAATAGGATTGTGAGAGGGACTGTTAGTTAGTTAGTATTAGGTGATTATATGAATATTAGTTGGTTAGCGTTGGTTAGTATTAGGACTGTGGGAGGTAGGACTGTTTTTTATAAGTAATCCAGATTATTAGTTAGTCCATGATAGTCTCAGTTATTATTTATATCGTTAGTATTAAAATTTGTCCAATTAGAAGCCGGTCACAGATGCGTTGCTATCCTTGTAACCGGAATCCACTTTATAATACTGAAACTTTATTGAAACAATGGAATAATATTATAGGTACGTATTAATTAACGAGGCTCCGCCCGCTTAAAAATTGCTTATCTATCCTATAAGAACCGTGCATTTTTCCTGGATAAAAGTAACCCATGTTACTCTCCAGTCCTAGACTATTACGAGTATCTATGCAAAAAATCACGAGGATCATCACACGATCGATCATTTTTGCAGCGTGAAAGAAGAACAAAATCAACAAACACACTTTCACTTTAAGGATTCCATGATTGAACTTGGTAGATACACTATTTGTTGTGGTAGAAATCTATTGCCTATATTTGTGGTTTATCATGGGATAAACTCGTATCGCCGCATTGTAGACTTTAGAATGTTGTTATGTTTTATCACCTTCGATAAAATTTGGTATTTATTCATTATCAACCTAAGAGTATTAACTTTTCCACTATCATGGGTGCGCGTATTAATTATCATTCTATGCGTTAATATTCTTAGATAACAATAAAACCAGAATGAAGCAGGAACCATAGTATCTAGCCTACTAACACAATCAAATCACAATATTCACGATCGCCAAGTGCGGGGTTGATCGAATAATTATTATGATGGTAATATTTGTAATGTCGCGGCAAGCCATAGTAGTGCCACAATGTTGCGATCTCCGATCAATAATAAAAATTGCTTTGCTTTTGTTCTGTGGTTACAATACTTTCATAGTAGTGCCATCTGCTTTCAATCAATTAAAAATCGAAAGCGGCTGGAGAAGTCATGACATCTGTCGTAAATAAATAGAGACATGATCAAAGTAGGCGTAGTAAAGGTTGAAATGGTTTATATGCGTATCCTAGATGGCGGTATTAAAGCGTACAGGTTCAAGGACAATATAGAGAAAGAATGTTGGTCTTTGGTCTTGTATCGAAATCAAAAAATATCGACAGAAACGATTATCGATAGCATTGATCATACAAGAGTAAATATTTTTCGAGCATGCAATGTGGCATGGCAAAATGTTTATGGACACGTATCCACACGTATAGGACATAAGACGTGAGCCGGTTCGAAGAAATGATCTTTTCCACCACTAATTTTTCTTTCGTTCTTTCCTAGCAGGTCTAGTACTTACTTGATCAGCCATTTTGCTACGGTTCGATTAATCAAGTAGGTGAGTTCTGTTAGTACCTATTAACTAACTAACATGTCTTAAAATCCAGAAATAAGCGTCAAACAGGAAGTTTTAAGTAGGTACCTACACAAATATGAATAGTCTTGGACGCCACGGACGCAAAATTTTAAGGCAATCCGAGGTATTTCGATCCCGAATAATTGGGATATTATGCTGTAGAAG
Source organism: Dalla quadristriga (assembly GCA_018245335.1). Lineage (NCBI taxonomy): Eukaryota > Metazoa > Arthropoda > Insecta > Lepidoptera > Hesperiidae > Dalla > Dalla quadristriga. Next base: position 10,390 of record DWLO01002508.1, on the reverse strand, counting down.
AGATACCTACCTAGTAGGGTAGGTAAGACTGTATGTAAGTATTAATAAGATCCGTAGGTACTTCAACCATCTAGGCATTTTGATTTTACATTTTTCTTTGTCCGTCATAGCACGAAGATATTATTATTACATATCCTGATTACTATACTTTCTCTAAGCACTTCTTTGCATTGGTTGTCGATCTGGTGTAACCTTTTGGTGCATCGAAACGACATGACATGTCAAATTTACATAATAATATTTATTGTCAAAGTACTATAATTATTTTGTCGATGTTAGGTCTCGATTCAACTCGATCAGGCAGAAACAATGGCACATCACTGATATCAGTAATATCTATCACTATTGTTAAATAACAAGCACAAGCACAAGCAGGGTCAGATTGATAAGTTGAGTTGAGTTTTGTTGTGGATGTTGTTGAAATATTATTTGTGGAAACTGCCGTTTGATATCTCAAACCTGCCCAAATGCATTGTGATCACGCAAGAAAATGATAACATTCGGCGCTGCAAATGCTTCGAATTCGCAGGAAGACACTGGTATTTTTTTTTGTGGTTTTTTGGTGGTATGCGTCGTATTGAATGATTCTATTTTGGTGTTTACAATGTAAATGCTTTTGATAAAACCCTGTGGTGTATAAACTAGTAGGTGCCATCATTATACATATTATAATGGCAAGTCAAATTTCTTGAATGTTTAACTAACAAATGAGGGTGAGCCGTTGAAAAGGTCCTGTAATTATTCCCTGAAGCTGTCGGTTCTGTTGGAATGGCACAAATAATGTGTATATTGATGTATAAGAATATTAAATTTTTTAAATCTGTCCATATTATCGAAAATAATAAGAATTGATGTAGACATTTCAAATGTTTATAATAGCTTTTGTATTGTATAATACTTTAAAAGTTGTATTGTATCATTATACCAGAGTGTGCTAACTAGCTATGGTCTCACAAAACCCTTAGATAATCTCCCAGGATGTTAAGGCAGGGTAGGTAATTATAAGAGGCATAAAAGGATGACTTATATTGTTAACTCCATTTATAGGCGAGGTCAGAAGCATTTGTGAGAGTGTGTGCAGCGATGGATCAAATGCCACAGTCCAGCCGGTTGGACCAAACCAGCGTCCGCGGATGGACATTGCATGTGTCCTTGATATCAGCCACACTGTGAATGTAGCGCACAGAAGAAGGGCTTTAGAAGAAGTAAGATTGGCGTCAGAATTAGTCAATGCTAATCTACACCATATACATGTAAGTCAACATTTATGTGTTTTGAATTTTGTAGCTTCTGTTGCTGAAACTCGTTTATGTTGTCTCATAAGTTTTGTGCAAATCTGACTGGTGCAAATTTGAAAAATGATCATTGCAATGCATTGTTAGCGCATCATTAAGAATGTGGGAAAATCAACCACCAAAAACGCAATGACGTCCACAAATATTCATTAGTAGATTTGATGAAAAGGCCTGGAGTATACTGCTCAATGTGCTCCAGTGTATATTGAAGAAGGGGTGCTTACCCCACTCACCAATATTGACCAACCAGAATGTTTGCAAATTATGTTCACACCTAATTCAAACATCAGGTCTATAAGGTCTTTACAAACAACATGGCTTTATTTCATGAACAAATTTACTTCATTGTTTCAGTTTGAGAAGTTAGATTTTGGTGAGACAAGTGTTCTTGATACATTTTACAATGCTGATGTGGCTCTGGTGGACCTTAGTGTCCAATTACAACAGAGTTCACTGTTGTACCATCTCGGAGTGCGAGAGAGTTTTGATATGAAGGAAAATGTCTTATTATACAATGATGTGGACCCAGATGCCACTCTGAGGCTTAAAGTGAGTACATAATACATAATGAATATACATTATTAATATTTTTATTATTTTACTGTGTGAGAACTTATGCTATTAGTATTAGTATGAAGTTTTTATACACCAAAGGCTGTTCAAATTCATATGCTGCCTCAGGATTCCTTATTATGTTTGAGTAAACAGCAGCAACAATTTTAAAAAATTCTACTTCCATGTAAAATACCGCGTTATTACCTTTTGAAAGTTTGTATGTAAAAATAACTTTTAGGTGGGCGGAGCCATGAGCAAAGTATTGATAGTAACAATATCTGTATTAAAATTCCTTGACATCTGCTCTGTATTGAGTTCAATTTAAAAATAAATCTGGTTCTAAAATCAAACCTGATTCATACATTTTATTGTGAGTACTCAATAGGAGTCTCATTGGCACAGATCAAACATTCCAATATTAAAAAATCTGGCACCTTTAGTGGGTGGGGAATAAAGACAACAAATAAATTCTTACGGCAACATGTAAAATGGATGTTCACAAAAATAATTAACTTTGTGTTAGTGGTGTTAAACCCAATAACTTTTTAATATCAACTGACGACCCCGGCTTCGCCTGCGTGGTATTGCATACAATTTTGGTATAGCGTGGTAGAATTTCTTACTTTTCTGGGTCAAGAACTGTTAATCTAGGCGTTTTAATTATTTTTGGGTCAAATTTCACCCAAATCCTTTTGGCCATGTGAAGTGTGAAGTGTGTTTCAATGTGAAGTGAAAATGTAACAAAATATTATTCAAGCACTCATATTAGTAAGGCAATGTTATATGGATTACTATGGATAATAATTTGGCCAGATAATGCTCAAAGTCTGTATTTACCTAAGTAACTAAGTATTGCCCTTTTATCTGACTTAAGTACATGTTTGTATTTATCTGTGTAACATTCCCACAATCCTAACTGCAATTGAACGCTTGATCTTTTTAATGTAACAATTTGTCATGTCCATTCATATCCAATTTATTGATGTCAATATCGCAACCATACTAGAATAGGGTGATTGAACTTGTCATAGCGGTATGTGCTCTGAGGAAGTATTTGATTTGATGCCAACATCAACATTTTACCATCGCACCACCTCTGAGTTTGGAAATTTCATCATCCCCAATTGAATTCGTAATAATCTCACATTGTTTTATTGCTGCGTACGTGCTAAATGGTTCTTCACTCCCTTCTAAAGGTGAAGCTTACGCTGTGTTATGACATGGAGTTCCGGAACAAAGGGTCAGAATGGAGAGTTTACTTAGAGACTCCGCTACCTAGTCTATTTATAAGCCCAATTTATTAAAATAATTGAATGTAAAGAGCTAATTAAAATTTTGAAAATGATAGCAAAAATCCAGTTTTGTTGGAATGTCTATCTCTAGGATACATGAGACAAATTTCAGTATTTCTGGGATACCTGAGCGTCTTCTAAGCCTTTCTGATTTTCTCGTACGCATCCTTTGTACCCTGCCAGATGGCTGTCCAATTATTTTTGCTATTAATAAACAAATAAACGCTTACACACTCTCACCCCCGCACTAGGATTCCCTGTATTGCGGGCAGCGGACACACAGAAAACTCAGCACAATTTAACGTCCAAGACCCGAGTACAAACATTTATCTGCTAAATAAATGTCTTCCCGGCGAGGATCGGACCCGGGACCCACGGCTCGTCAGACAGGGTCACTGACCAACGCGCCACCGATTCGTGCAAATAATAATTAATATTACAGTATGGTTTCTAAGCTCTTCTGTTTCTAAGTTCTTCAGCTGGCAATCATTTAAAGTAATTTAAACGAAGAGTCAGACAATATCAGTTCGACTCATGCTTGACCTTTCCTACAGTTCTATTTGAAGTCTCACACAGGTGTCGAACTGTCCATCGACGGTTGTTAGCAATTAAGAGAACTGCAAGTCCGCTACTCTGTTCATATAAAACAATATAATGTACACAGATATTGTTGCTTGTACTGCACATACCCTAGATAATCCTCACATGTACGCAGTTATCAGACCTTGGAGGACAATGTCTCAATAGTTATTACTCTCAATTTATCAATTGCCCTCCAGTGCCTCGTGTGTGAATCGCTTACCTGCGCGTTATTGAATTATGAGCTATGACCAGAGTAGAAGTAGTATGTATACAGTAAATGTATAGTATTGATGAACCAAGTTGACGTATTATGGAGGGACTTGTGATTTTTCTTCCGTTTACTTACCATATTTTTTAACTTGGTCCAAGCTTGATAAAAAACCTGTTCTTGGGGTCGGCAGAACGTATTTCATGTTGTAGAAAAATACTGCTGCAACGTTAATGTTTATGAACGTTTTATGAACTCTACTTGGGAATGCTTTTGTGGTTATTTCGAAAAACTAATATTGCATCCCACCTGGATAGGTGAGCTTGGGCCTCGTTTTTCGTAGCAATTCCGCACTCTGTATTCTGCGCTGCACTCTACAAACATTTCGTACACTGTAAAATAAAGTGTGAAGGTGGTTTAGATGTGTAAAATAAGTTTTAGATAAAATTTTACCTTACAGTATGTAGAATGTTTTGCTTGTATATGCCACAAAATTTACTGTGCAGAGCGCAGAGCAGGTCCGAATTCTCCCTTTTCCAGATGACTATTGTTTCGGCCCTCTGTTATTTAACTAAATGTTATTTCAGATATCACTTCCCAATTTCCTTTTCGTGCCATACAAGTTGACGGACGCCGGTACGTGTGTCACGACGAACCCAGCCGCTACCAAGTTCAAAGGGCAGGAGACTGCCGATCCCAAACAACATCTCACGCTGAGACTTAAAAATATCCTGCAAGATGTTGAGGTGCAAACGAAGTAAGTATCAATTAATACCGTACAGTTTCAGTAGCGGTACGTCCACATGTTATCGGTTAAATAGAAAAGTGTCGTAATTCAAACTTTTGGAAAAATTATAATATTAATAGCTAGTCTAATATCAACGGTCTATTATGTGGATAAAAGACATTTTTAAAATTTTACATGAAAGTTTTTTCTTTTCAGTTAAGTGTTCTTGCAGTCGTACTTTTGTTTCTCTTTTCATCAATGACAATCGTCAGATACCAAGAATAGGACATCATCAGTTTAAATAGTGTTTCCAAGCTTGATATTACTACCTATAATAATAATATGATACAAGGAAAATATTGCAAAAAATATTTGCATGCAAATTAGAGTTAATTGGTCAGCTTCATTCCAATTATATTTTGTCATAAGAGTCACTCTTATTTTCATACGAATTGATTAACCTACTGAGACTAGTCTACTGCGATCGGTCCTTATGTGAACCTTTGCCAATGATTCTAACGCATATTGGAACACTGTGCTTCTTTGCGAATATGTTTAATACATATTACATTTAAGAAATTTTGTTTTATTTTATTTTGTAATTCAAATTAAAAACAACGAGGCTTTTTTTATAACATGAAGAAAGCAAACGAGCATGTAGTTCCACCAACCACTGACGCCCATGGACAATGGTCATCCTCAACAAACCTCGACTAGGACTGTACGAGGGACCATTAGTCACTTAGTCGTGTTAGTATAAGGTGTTAATAGGAATAATAGTTGGTTAGTATTCGTTAGTAATTGGATTTTGGGAACAAGGATTGTTAGTGTCATCATCATCAACATCAACAGCCTATAACAGTCCACTGCTAAATAAAGGCCTCTCCCGAAAACAAGAGGATTTTCCCATAATCCCCACCCTGGGCAGACGGGTTGGTGATTTATTTATCTATTTATAAAACTTTTATTACACCAATAAAAGACAATAATAGTATTAAAGGTGGACTTCATACTAAAAGTATTATCTACCAGTCAACATTTCGGTGATCGCATTTGATGATAGTTGCTGCACAGAGGACGTTACTGCTCGTTCTCAGTTAAATTACCTTAGTCGCCTCGTACGATACCCGCGGGAAGAGGGGTGGTGAGCATATTCTGTTCCGCCGTCACCACACACCGCAGACTTTTAATGTAGTGTTGCAATATTTTTCAGAGCTCACCTCCAAGAGAAGTTCCTATCGGATCTACGGAAAGCAAGAGAGACGTACACCGGTTCTGAGCTCGCGAACGTGTTGCACGCAATGCGTCGGCGACTGGACGACCCGGCGGTGCTCTCCGGGGACACCATACTCAACATGCTCATATCGTACCGGGAGATACAGGACTACGACGCGATAGTGCAAGTGGTCGACGATCTGAAGACCATCATGAATAGGAAGAACTATGTCAACATGCCTATTATTAGGTTTATGTACGCTTTCGCTATGAATAGGTGAGACTGAGTAACCTTCTCTAATGTTTGACTAGTGGGAGAATTATTGACAAGTTGTACCTGTATTAGGCTCAAGCCCCATTGTCAGGTGTGCAGTGTCGTGCACAGGATACAAATACAGGCTAGGCACTGAGTACCTATGTAAATGTAAAAACTGGAAATAATAATAATCTTACCTGAAAATGTTCGAGACGCGTTGACCGTCTTGATACTTAGGATAGGTATCGTATCGGTCATAAGTGTTAAATCGTTAAAAATTAAAAAGAATAAAGTTATAGTTATATTTGCTGGTCAATTTTGTGGGGTAGGCAGTGCATATTTGCATGTATGGAATGCACGCCCCTGCAGATGTGTACACACTATTGTTATGGGGTATACTGCGGTGAGAATTATAAAAAAATACACTATTTGATTCATTCTTGTGTGTCGAAACTAGTAAAATGTTTCGACATTAGATTCTTAAGCGTTATCTTCGTCGTCGATACACTCTTGCCAGAGTGGACGTGGTCATCATCTTGTCACACTATTTGGGGAAGATGTTATTTGCCTAACGAGCATTCACCACTACGTTTGACGTTATAGATTTCCGCAAAAGATTTTCGCAAATATCCCAAAATTATACACTTCGCGGGACATATAATTTTTTGTGTTTAATTCAGACCAATACTCGGTACTAGGGAGAGGTCGAGGCTTCGCCTGCGTGAAATTTCGAAATACAGAACAATTTTACCAGTACAGACCCTAAGGATTTACTAAAAAACCGTATGAGATATTGAGATAAAACAAACCAATATGGTTATTGTACCTTGTAGAGTTGTATATCTGAAAATTTCATCAAAAGAAGTTCATAGTTTCGGAGCCTAGTCGCGACAAAAAACAAGATAAAAATTCTAATCACTGTTGATTGAGTTTTTCATTATGTTTATTTTAATATCACAGACAGACACTCCAATTTTATTATTAGTAAGGTAAGATAATTGCAATTTTTCAGGAGGAACAAGGAGGGCGACCGGGAAAACGCTTTGAAAGTGTGTGTAAAAGCGTTAGTGAAGAAAGAAAATAGGTTCCCAGATATGTTATGTCTGTGCGGCCGTATTTACAAAGATAAATTCGTCGAGTCTCAGCACTCGGATATAGAAAGTTTAAACAATGCCATCCACTGGTAAGTCCCAATCTTAATTTTTTTACATAAAAGATAACAAATCCGGTTAGTTTCAAGATAAAATAAAAAAAAACACCATTGCAAATTGCCAATACGTTAATGCTTCTCGTATTTTTATACGTGGAGCGAATGTAAGTTGTAACAGCCTTACAACGCATATTGTGAATCTAATTAGATTATCGACCATTTTGACATTAAAACTGGTGAGTGTGTCTGTGTGCACGTGCATGAAGTAAAACTTGTTACTTTTAAATCGAACTAAATAAAAATTATTAATCTTCAGGTACAGGCAAGGATTTGAGGTACAACCAAATGAGTACGCAGGAATTAATTTAGCGACATTATTAGTTATAGCCGGAAACGATTTTAAGGACTCCCAAGAGTTACAGCATATAGGTGAGTGTTAATAAAAAGATGTTTAAAATGTTTGTAAATTTATTGGATAGATGATAATGACTCACAGTTTTTAAAAGTACAGGTAGACTTTACTATCATTTCGAAATGTTATTTCCCATTTATGGTAAGTAATATTTAGTACTGTCGGAGCAAGGTCTGTTAGTGTAAGTTAGTACAGTTGGTAAATATTAGTAATTTTCCATTAGTAATTATTACTCCTAAACAGATGCGTTGCCACCATGAGGACTGAGATTGTCGTCTCTATAAGTTTATTTTAATACTGTATCCGTTTCTGAAGTGTTTGAATTAATTTGAATATTTATTTCCAGGTAGGATTTTGAATCACTTAATAGGTAAAAAAGGCAGTCTATCTTCTCTCAAAGACTACTGGGATGTCGCAACCTTCTTTGAGATCTCAGTGCTGGCGCAGGACTACGTGAAAGCAATCCAAGCGGCTGAATGTATGTTTAGGCTCAAACCACCTAACTGGTACCTGAAGTCTACTATAGGAAATATCGAATTAATTGACCGGTGAGTTTCATATTCATTCTTTATTCTTCATAAGCAAGTCACTCAATTACCTTATATAGTATAACTAAATATAATTGTATTGAAATTTCGTTGTTAAAGGTTTAGAAAAAAAAGTGAAGACTTTTCACCGGAGCAGCAAGTGTTTTCATTCTGGATGGAATTCTTCGTGGAAGCGACTAAGAGCACATGTGAAAATATTATTCGTTTTCCGGTGAGTTTCGTTTGTTATTGTGATAAGCCTAAACCTTAGCCTTCAGGAGACCTAAAGACTTTGGATACTTGTGTTGACCTCTTGTACCTCTTGTAGTAACCATTGCTATTATAATTCCAGGTGCTAATATTGGAAACCACCAAAGTGTACATGCCGTCGTACGTCAACGTGAACATGGGCGCCGAGCAGAAGTCTGTGGAGATACTCAATCTGTGTCTCGACTCGATGCGCGGCGAGTGTCGCCAGGTGCACCGCTGGCTTTTCACCTCGGACATGATTCGCACGTACAGGTGGGTTATTTAAGGTCCTATATAATATTGGAAACATCTAAAGTGTGCATGCCGTCGTACGTGAACACGGACGCTGAGCAGAAGTCGGTGGAGATACTCAGTCGCCAGGTGCAGCGCTGGCTGTTCACCTCGGACATGGTTCACAACAGTGACATTGACGTGAAGTGAAAAGGGGAGACTACAGACGGTGAACAAATTACATCAGAGGCTCAAGTCGAAAGTATTCGAGCTGTGTGTATTGGCCCTGGATGTTGTCCTCAATCGCAAGCTCATGTCGCTTAGCGTGCTATGTAGAAATTTTGCTACGCGACCGGATTCGCATCGATGAAATTCGTCGGCTCGCGATCCGCAAATTGAAACAATGCCTTTGCAAAGGACCACCCCCTGTCGCGACCTGTCGCTTCAGACCAGGTGAACTGACAACCTAATTACAGCAGGAATTCAGAGGACACAGAACCGATTGGAGAGGCGACAGTTAGACCAGACTAAATCCAGCTCTGTTCCATTAAAGGCTGATGGATGAATGGATTGATGAATGTTTTTTATTAAAACAAATAGTGTATTTACTTATTTTTAACAATTCCTTATTTCTCTTGTAGTCTCTACAAACGTGACGAGCGTTGCCTGTTCCTCTACGTTAGCGAGAACTCTGACGACTTTCAAATATTCCTTCCCTCGCAAGCCTTTCGTCAGCATCTATACGACCTTCTGGGAGAACTTACTGCCGACCATGAGAAAGTTGCAGACTTAGACACCAGTGTTATGCAGGATCAGTTAAAGGTATGCATGTTTTGAAGCATTCTTGTCAGATGCATGCCATTCCATGTAGTGGTTCAAAAAATATTACATCAATATCATAAATCTCAGACATACATTCCAATGTAATGCTATGATGTCTCGCTAGCCAAATATAACACAAACAAGGCATGGACAACGAGCAAGATGTACGTCGTATAAACCTAAAGAACTTTGAAAATTTAACTAAGACAACTAAAATAGCGTTTTATTTTAGAAAGTCGCAATAACCTCTTTGGCTTCGTCTAAATAATCCTTTCACAGATATTAAATTCAATAAATCTAAGTAACCGCTACAGTTTACTACTAAGGTTGTGATGACGGTAGAATCATGTCGCTACCGTCGCTAATTTTAAAACTGATAAAACTCTAATTGACTCCAAACAAAAAATGGTATTGCAGATTTTTTTATTTTTTTATTTGTGAGATCGGCTTGAGCTTACTCATCTCCGGGCACTTTGACCGTAGCTGATCGTTTGTGTCCATATTGCAGTTTGAATACGAGTTAGACGACTGCAATAAGCGCGTAGTGCTCGGCAAGGGCACGTACGGCGTGGTGTACGCGGCGCGCGACCTCAACACGCAAGTGCGCATCGCGGTGAAGGAGATCCCGGAGCGCAACCTCGGCGAAGTGCAGCCGCTGCACGAGGAGATCCTGCTGCACTCGCAGCTGCGCCACAGGAACATTGTTCAGGTGACGACAACATTTATCTGTGGATAGAGTACTGCAACAAGCGCTCGGTAGTGGCGCGTACGGAGTGGTGTACGCTGCGCGCGACCTCAACACTGTATTTTAGTAGTCAAATAAAAAAAAAAAAACGCTTTCACACTCACACCCCCGCACTAGGATTCCC